>ML511232.1:64496-77810 GCA_005239535.1 Nicotiana rustica
AACAGTGTGATGTTGAGCAAGACTCCTATAATGATTATTCTTGGGTTTTACTTCGTAATTTTCTGAGGAAAGTTCATATTAGTTGCGTGAGCTGAGTAGTCCCTTCCAGAGTCGCTTCCTTATGTGTTCGAATTGTGGCCTATTGGCGCATTGTGGCATCGTGTGAGGCTAATGGTCGTGTTTGGGGTGATTGGTTGTCTAAGCAGTTCATACTAGGTGAGACAGAAATTATAAATCTGGGATCAGTGTGATAAGACTATGCAAGTATATTATAGGACAATCACCAACATTGGTTGTAGTGAGATGATGATCTTAATCAGGAGGAAGGAATTCAATGTTTAGTTAACTCTGCAGTTGGTTAGGGATTTCTACACATTTCCTCCGTTGTGGTGGTATCATCAGCATTATAGCAGGATGTATGTGTGTATCTTATAAGGTGCTTTGAGAGCATCAAATTCGCAGAATTATGACTATTAAGGTTCAAGGAGCGTTATTGTGGTCAGATGATAGACCATGCAGTGTGTGGTGCAGATTCAGCAAAGGCACGCAGTTGTTTTCTGGTGCCTCGTGTGGTAATTGATACGGTGTTCAAATATTAGAATCAGGCATGGTAGAGAATTTCGGGTGTTGGAACCGAGTTTGGAATGTATTGTATGAATAAGAGGAGGATATCTTCAGATTTGATCAAGCTTATGTGGATCAACTGGGTTGTGGTAGCGCGGGCAGGTGCACCAGGTGTTAAATAGTGATTCCAGGTAATTCTGGGGCAGTTCCTGGCACGTTCGAGGACGAACGTCCATTTTAAGTGGGGAGAATGTAACAATCGTTTTGAGATCCAGCGCGTCATTAAGCAGTTAGAAGTCACGAACAGCTTCATTTCAGGTATATTGACTTGTGCATATGGTCGGAATTGAAATTCAGGAAGATCGGAGTTGAATTTAAAAGAAGATTCTCATTTTAGAAGTTTTAAGTTGAAGAAATCGAGTAAGGCTGGGATTTTGAGTAAACGACCTCGGAATCAGGATCCGAAGATTTCAGCAGGTTCGTATGATGATTTCGGACTTGGGCGTATGGCCGGAACGGGTTTTGGATAACCCAGGAACAGTTCAGCGCATATTGTGGAAAGTCAGTATTTTAAGGAAATTTCCTAAGTTTGACTTGAAATACATTTCAATGATATTGGGGTCTGTTTGGGATTCCAAGTCTGGGAATAGATCCGTATGGTGATTCTGGAGTTGGGAGCGCGATCAGAAGTGAATTCAGATATCCGTAAGTCAATTTAAGGTCATTTGGCTAAAGATAGAAAACTGAAGGTTTTTGAAGAATTCGACCGGAAATGGAAATTTTAATATCGGGGTCAGAATGCGATTACGGAAGTTGGAGTAGGTCCGTAATGTCGAATATGACTTGCCTGCAAAATTTGAGGTCAATCGGACGTGTTTTGATAAGTTTCGGCATCAAATGTGGAAGCTGGAAATTTCAAAGTTCATAAAGTTGAATTCCTGCGTGATTAGTGTTTGCAGCGTTGTTTGATGTGATTTGAGGCCTCGAATAAGTCTGTGATATGTTTCCAGACTTGTTGGTACGTTTGGACGAGGTCCCGAGGGGTTCGGGTGTGTGTCGGGGTGGTTTCGGGTCATTTCACAGTATATTGTTGTTGCTGTTTTCTGGTGTTTCTGGTAATGCTATGCGATCACAGCCTTAGCTATGCGATCGCGGAGAGGAAATTAAGGGGAAAGGTTTTTGGCCCATGCGATCGCGGATGTTGGTGTGCGATCGCGGAGAAGGGCTGGGCAGGTTAGTGCGATCGCAAGGAGGAAGGTGCGATCGCGGAGAAGCAATGTTGGTGGGAGCTGGAAATGGGTTGTGCGATCGCGGGTATGCTTGTGTGATCACCGAGGAGTGATCTGGGTGGCCTGTGCGATCGCAGACGTCTTCATGCGATCGCATAGAAGGGCAGAACTGGGCAGTGTTGATTTAAACGGGATTTTGGCATTTCCCTCTCATTGTTCAAAGCCATGGGCGATTTTTGGAGAGCTTCAAGAGAGGATTTCCGTCATCTATGTTAAGGTAAGTTACTCCTACTCATTTGATGTTAGATACAAGATTATTACATGGATTAGAACATGAAAATTAGGGAAAATTTGAGGAAAATTTGGAAGAAACCTAGAATTTGGAAATTTGGATTTTTGCAACGAATTGAGCATGAATAATTGAGTAAAATGTGTAATTGAATTAGTAGAGATTTTCTTCAAGAAATTTCAAGGTCCGGGCATGTGGGCCTGAGGGAATTTTGGTCATTTCATTGAGACGGGCTGAGGAACTTTGTAATTTGAATTGGTTATGATCTATTGAGTATATTTTTATTGAATTATCGTTATTTGGATAGTTTGGGAGCGTGCGCATCCATTTTAGTCGTCGTAGAGGCTTGGAAGCCGGTGATGAATCTTCGGAGCGAGGTAACGTCTCCTTTCTAACCTCGTAAGAGGGAAATTGTCTGTCTAGGTAACCTTGTTTTCTATGTGGTCTTGTTTGGGTGCTACGTACGCACCGAGTGACGAGTGTCCGTACGTAGTGGCTATTACTGCTTCGTCCGGGTAGTTAGGACACAGCATGTTCATTGTTTTTCCCTGTTGTAGCATAGATATGACTTATATACTTGTGTTATTGGTATTTTTTTCTTTAAACGTTGTGATACTGGGCTTGATTTAAGTGTGATAAAAGAACCAGGGGATGGGATCGGGCCATACGCCACGACAGAGTGATCATTGATTATATTATGGGATCGGGTCGTACGCCACTACGGAGATTGAAACTACAGGGCGGGATCGAGCCATACACCACGGCGTAGATTGAGACTACAGGGTGGGATCGGGCCGTACGCCACGGCGGAGATTGAGACTATAGGGTGGGATCGGGCCGTACGCCACAAAGATGATTTACAGGATGGGATCGGGTCGTACGCCATGGCGGCGCGATGTGAGTGAGTACCATATGGGAGCGGGCCGTACGCCACGACAGATACCAAACTTGTTTGATTAGAGATTGCTATTTGTTGCCGGATATTGATGTACTTGATTTTTTTTTTACTTGCCTACAGTTTTCCTTACATCCTACTTACTTTATTACTGTTGTACCTTAGTGAGTATCGAGTCGACCTCTCGTCACTACTTCTTCGAGAATAGACGGGATACTCACTCGGTACATATATGTATATGTACTCATACTACACTTTCTGTGCATTTTGTTGCATAGGTACCTTTATATTACAATGATCATTTTGGGGACTTATACGGGCTGCATTCATCCAGAGGCGTTCCACAGCTGCCGGAGTCTCCCTTCTGTGTACTTACATGTTATATTTATTGCCTTTGTCTGATTCATTTCTCAGACAAGAGTTGTATAATTGTATAAATTCATAGAAACTGCTCACGTACTTCTGTCACCGGGTTCTGGGGATGTGTTGAGTCTTGTTTTATTGAATTAAATAGATTTCTTGTCATGTTTAATTTACAAAAAAAATTATTTATTTGATTATGAAAAGCAATAAAGGCAACGATATCGAAATTGTTAAACATGATGGTATTTCAACTGATTAAGGGGTTGGCTTGCCTGACAGTGGTGTCTGGCGTCATCACAACCCATAGGTTTTGGGTCGTGACAAATATACTATTTTGAATGTGTGTGTGTGTGTGTATATATATATATATATATATATATATATTTTTTTTTTTTAAAAATATTAGGGGAAAATTGGGTATCAACACCTGTTGTATCTCCCAAGGGAATTAAAGTGGATCCTAAGAAGATTGAGGTGGTACATAACTAGCCTAGACCTACTTCAACTATTGAGATAGGGATTTTTATGGGTGTGGCGGGTTATTATCGCCGGTTAGTGGAGTGGTTTTCATCCATAGTAGCCTCTTTGACTAGATTTACCCATAAGGGTTAGGATCCTACACGGTGTATTGTGATGTATTGTGTATTGGGCTCGGTGTTGTATTAATGTCGAATGGAAATGTGATTTCATACGTGTCGCAACAATTGATTGTTCATGAGAAGAATTACCCTATTCATGACCTAGAGTTGGCATCCGTTCTTCATGCATTTAAGATTTTTGAGGTAGTAGTAATTGTTCAAGCAAAATGATCTCAACTTGAGGCAGAGGAGGTGGTTGGAACAATTGAAAGACTATCATATCACCATTTTGTATCATCTCGGGAAGGCTAACGTGGTGGCTGATGCCTTCAGTAGAAAGGTCGTGAGTATGGGTAGCCACACATATATATCACTTGGTGAGAGACCACTAGCATATGATATTCAAGCCTTGGCTAATCAATTCGTGAGTTTAGGTGTTTTGGAGCCCATACATGTTCTAGATTGCACAATCTCTCGATCTTCTTTGTATGAGCGCAACAGAGAGCTTCTGTATGACGACCCACATTTGCTCCTCCTTAAGGACACGATGTGGCACTGTGGTGCCAAGCAGGTTACAATCAGAGATGATGGGGTGTTGGTGATGTAGGGTCTGATTTGTGTTCCCAATGTGGACGGGCTTCGTGAGCTGATTCTTGAAGAGGCCCACAGCTCGCGATATTGCATTCATTTGGGTGCTTCCAAGATGTATCAGGATTTGTGGCACCATTATTGGTGGAGAAAAATGAAGAAGGATATAGTTACATATGTGGCTCGGTGTTTGAATTGTCAGGAAGTAAAGTACGAGCATCACAGGCCTAGCGGTTTCCTTAAGAAACTTGAGATTCCTGAGTGGAAGTGAGAGCGTATTACATGAATTTTGTTATTGGGCTCCCCTGAATTCGAAGAAATTTGACGCATTATGGGTCACTATGGATAGGTTGACCAAGTTGGCACATTTCATTCCAGTGGCAATTCCCTGTTCTTCAGAGCGGTTGGTTGAGATCTATATCTACGAGATTGTTCATCTTCAAAGTGTGCCTGTGTTAATCATTTTTATGGGGGTACGCGGTTCACCGTTCACTTCAGGAGGGACGTACAATGTGAGTTAGGCACACATGGTGAGTAAAGTATATCATTCCACCCCCAAATGGGTAGTTAACCCGAGCGCACCATATAGATACTGGAGGATATGCTTTGGGCCTGCATTATGGATTTCAGGGATTCTTGGGATTATTTCTTGCCCCTTCAAAGTTTTCGTTCAACAACATCTACCAATGAGTATTCAGATGGCTCCCTATGAGGCATTATACGGGAGGCAGTGCCAGTTTCTAGTTGGTTGGTTTGAGCCGGGAGAGGCACAATTGTTGGCTACCAATTTTGTTCAGGGTGCCTTAGAAAGGTCTAGGTTATTAAGGATCGACTTCACACAACCCAGCCATGGTAGAAGAGTTATGCTGATCATAGAGTTCGTGATGTTGCATTAATGGTTGAAGAGAGGGTATTCTTTCAGTTTCACCCATGAAGTGTGTGATGATGTTCAGAAAAATGGGAAAATTGAGCCCTAGGTTTATCGCGTTGTTTGTGATTCTTGAGAAAGTGGTTCAAGTGGCCTACAAAGTGGCATTGCCACCTAGCTTATCAGCAGTCCACCCCGTTTTCCATGTTCTCATGTTCCAGAAGTATAAAGGTCCATCCCATTTGTTAAATTTCAGTTCAGTCCAATTGGACAAGGATTTGACTTATGAGGAGGAGCCGATTGCTTTTCTATCCTGTCAGTTCTAGAAGTCGAGGTCTAAGATTTAACCTTCAGTTAGAGTTCAGTAGAGAGGTTAGCTGATCGAGGCAGCCATGTGGGAGTCCGGGTCCTACATGCAGACTTGATTCTCACATCTTTTCACCAGTCCAGGTACCTTTCTATGCTCGTTCGAGGACGGATGTTTGTTTTAGAGATGGGGAATGTGATGACCCGATAGGTCATTTTGAATTTTAGCATTCATCTCTGTGTTTCGAGACCTCAAATAGCTCTGTTTAGCCTTCCTCGGTTTGTGTGCACAATCTGTGTCTTTTTCGAAAAAGTTATAATGTTACAAATTGAAGAAGATGTGAATTTTAGGTTTTTAAATGATTTGAGTTGACTATAGTCAATTTGTTATGTAAACGAACCCGGATCGTTGTTTTGACGGTCCCAGTGGGTCCGTCACGTGATTTGAGACTTGGGTGTATGCCCAAAATCGAAATTGGAAGTCCTTAACTTGATTTAACGTGATTTGTCGAAAACTAGTAATTTTAATGTTTAAATAACTCCTTGGTTTGACTGTAGTTTTCATTTGTTGCTAGCTGGTTCGATTTTTCACTCTAGAAATTGGAATAGGCTCATTTCACTATTTATGACTTGTCTAAAAAACTTGGTGCAAAACGGAGTTGATTTGACGTGATTCGGATGTCCGGTTGTAAATTTGAAAGTTCTTAAGTTCTTTAAAAGATTTCATACATTTTGATGTACGATTCGTAGTTCCTGGTGTTACTTTTATTTTTATCACGCGAGCGAATTCTTATGGTCTTCTTACACTTGTGGGCATGTTTGATTTGGAGCCCGAGAGGCTTCAGTGAGTTTCAGCTAGGCTATGGATTGAGTTTGAACTTACAAGGATTGCTGGTTTCGGAGGTTCTGGTGTCTGGTGCTTTATTCCTTGCGATCGTGAAGTGAGATTGAGGGCGCGACCGCGATGCAATGGATCACCCTTTGCGAACGATATCACATAATGGGCCTGTGCGGGGATCTGTTGAGTGTTCTCTGCGAATGTAAACCAAGGGCCATAGCAAACTCGAAGGCCAATTGCGCCGCAGTGCTTCGTTATCATGTCAGGTCCTTCGCGAATGCGATGAAGACCTGTAGCTACTGATTTTAAATATCCCAAAGTCAAGATTTTCTTCATTTTTCACCACCTCCACATTTGAGCTCGGCCTACAGGCGATTTTGAAGAGGAATTTCATCCCCACTTCATAGGTTAGTAGATTT
Source organism: Nicotiana rustica (assembly GCA_005239535.1). Taxonomy (NCBI): domain Eukaryota; kingdom Viridiplantae; phylum Streptophyta; class Magnoliopsida; order Solanales; family Solanaceae; genus Nicotiana; species Nicotiana rustica. Next base: position 71,434 of record ML511232.1, read on the forward strand.
TAACTCGTTTTCTTCCATTTCCATCAACACCCATTGATTTATATCCTATAATCTATGATATTTCATGGTAGAAATTAGGGATTTAGGTAGAAATTGTGTATTTTTGAGAGATTGAGAATATACCTCAAATTTAGGTCAGATGAGAAATAAATCACATAATTGGGCTCGGGGTGAATGTGTTATTAGGTTTGGTCTGAGTCTCGATATTTGACCAAGCAGGCTTGGGGTGGAATCGCTTTCTCTCATGGGTAGTTAAAGCTCATTTTGATTTGTTTGAACTATATATTTTTAGATTCGACTAGTTTGGAGGCGAAATTTAGAGAAAAGGCCCCGATTGACCTTTGATTTAATTGCACGTAAGGTAAGTGTCCCGGTTAACCTTGACTTGAGGGATTAGGACTTCTTAGTCTATTTTATACGTGTTTAAGGAGTTGGAACAATGTATATGTGAGGTGACGAGTACTTATTTCTTATTGCTAGGTTAAAGCATTCAGATGGAATTTGTTTCCTTGTGTTTTATTGCATTGTAATTATGATATCCATGCTTGGATTAGCTTATTACTTATTTTACTATTTCTTTTGTAATTATTACTTATTTCATGGTTGTTTAGTATTTTGGAAGTTGAAGCTTTGCATTTTGGTATCATATTTGACATTAAATAAATTCTCGGCATTTTTTTCCGAATACATATTATCTTCATTGGTAAGGAAGATTCTAAAACCACGAAGAGTGATGTCGTGCTATTGCATTTATCTCATTTGTTGATTAATACATAGTGAGGAATGTAGTAAAAGCACGAAGCGTGATGTCATGCCATTAATCTCATTTATTCATTATTCTATGGTAATGATTTGAGTAAAATCACGAAGGGTGATGTCGTGCTATTTCATTTTACTTATATCATCATTTCATGGTAAGGACGAGAGTAAAAGCACGAAGGGTGATGCCGTTCCATTTTCATATCATTGGTTTATCTAGTTTCATTTGTTGATTTACTTGGTTATTTCTTGAATTCATACCCGTCGTAGATGTTATATTTGTCCTCTTTTGCATGTCCCCTCACAGTTTGTACGTTATTATTCTCTGGTATTGTAATTGCTGCATACACATTTGTACAAGTTTATTTACGTAGGTGTCTTATCATAGCCTTGTCACTACCTCGTCGAGGTTAGGCTTGATACTTACATAGTACATTGGTTGGGTTGTACTCATTCTTGTGTAGATATTGGTATTGGTCACAGTAGTGCGTGAGGTGCATCAGCTCAGATCATTACATACGGAGACTTGAGGTAGATCAGCTGGCACCCGCAGACCTTGAAGTCCCCTTTCTTTTCCAACTTTTACTATTCATTTCTTTCGAAACAGTTGTATTTATTTCATTTTTTTTGTAGACTACTAGTTGCTCGTGTACTTGTGACTCCAAATATTTGGGAGTAGATAGTATCACGTGATTTATGTTGGTACTTTATCAGATTGGGTCTATTTTTCTCGTTGCATATCATCATTGTGTTTTGGCTGTTAAAAATTTGCTATTTAACTATCTCATGTCGGCTTGCCTAGAAAGTGAATGTTAGGCACCATCACGACCCCGAGGTTGGGATTGCCTGTCATGACAAACAGTAAGAATCTTTAAAATGTTAATGGTGCGACAAAGTTGGACATATTAAAAGATATTGTCGAGCTAGAGAGAGCAATATGGCTCAAACAAAGAAAGATGTTGCTAAAGAAGAAGAAGACTTGGAAAGTGCTTCCTAGCTGAGGCTCGAGTAGTAGATACCATGGCTTCCATCAATACTGAAAGAGACTAGATTGTGGATTTAGGATGTGGGCACCATCTCACTGGAGATCAATTCAAAATTCTCAGCGTTTCAAGAATATAATAGCCATGATGTCATTGTGACAACAAATAATATAATTCATAATATGGAGAAGGAAGGCACCATTTTTCATGTTCTAGGTATGAAAAAAATCTATTTTCTGCCGTAAATGTTACAGATGCTAAATATTATTCGCTATTTGGCCCACATGATGTGAAGTTCCTCCAAAACATCAAGGTGCTCAAGGCAGATATCATTCACTTTGGTATGAGAGATAACAATTTACATGTCTTATTCGCCTGTAATTCATATGTTTAAAAGATGAGCAACAATGATAACATACATCTTTGGCATGATAGACTTGGACATCTTAGCATGGATAAATTAAATAACATGGTAAATTTTAATCTAGTAAAAAATTGCATAACCTAAGAAATTTTGGTGGAGGACAGGTTTGTGAAGGATATCAATATGGAAAAGCACACCATCTTCCATTTGACAAATCATTGACGAGGTGCAATTCCTAGATGTCATGACCCAAAATCCTCCTAAGTCGTGATGGAACCTAACCCAATACGATAGGTGTTTACTTTGAAAAGGGTAATCACAATTATATTTGATTATGTGGTTCTAAAAATATGTAATTTATTTTAATGCTAGTTGTTAAGCAGTTGATGCTAAGTATGAGTAAGATAGATGTGCTAGAAATGAAAGGAAATCGAAAGAAAGCAAACCAGACTACCTCAGATCGGGGTTCCGAGATGGCCGAGTGGGGTCCTCATGATCGAGACCCGGGGCTAATGAAGTATGGTCGATGAAGTTTCTAATGATGCAATATAAGAAACGACTTCGACCTCGATTCTTTCAAACCTCCCGTGATATGTCACGCTCATGACACAAGCTTCTGGAAGTGATTTGAAACGTCCCATCAGATCGTCTCCCTAGAAACATTGAATATACCGCCGCTGCATTTTTTCAAAAGTGTTGATTGCACCGTCAATCCGTTTCCCCAGATATATTTATTGCGTCGTCGATTCTATTCCCCAGAAATATTGATTGCGCCGCTTGTCAGGTCATAGAACTTCTATAAATGAGGGGTTGTTTGAACCCAAACTTCACTCGTTCTTTTCTCAATAGCCTTTAATCCTTCCCCTTCTCTATATCCTCCTCAAAACACCATTTCGTTATGGTTCACACCTGTAGCCATAAGGTCATAAGGTGACGACTTTGTTAGTTAGGCCATGTCTTCCTTCTCAAAGCCATTTCCCACTGAGTTGGGTTATGCTGAGTTTTTGTTTATTCTTGTTGTAGTAGTTTTTGTTCTTATTGGCCCAAAATAATAAGAGAAGGACAGCGAATGCTTTCCGTATCGGAAGATATGTGGCCCTTACACCACTGCTCATTTCTCTTAACTTCAACCGGGAGTGGCACTTCACTCATTTCGCTTTTCGTGGAGTGAGGTGGAAATACCTACTAACTTTTGCATCCCACACCAGTATAATGTCTCAAGAAGTGGCTTCACAATAGTAGTGCTGGCAAGACCCATACTCGTCAAGTTTTTCACCAGGCCACAATTTTCTTCTGTGAAATGCTTTTGCTCTTTCATAGGCTATAGCCCTTTCTTTGCCTATTGTAATTTCAGAAAAGTTCCCCGAAGGCGCCGTTTAGAAGATCGGGGTGAAGTCCCCGAGGAAGAGGTTCTCGAGGACATTATTCTTGAGGATACACCTTCCATAATAGGTTAGGCCTTTGGCTGCTATTTTTGGATTCTTTATTTCTGTGTAAGGGTCCCTCGTGGATTTTGTAAATACCACCTATTAATATAAGAGTTTCTCCATTTTGCCTTTGTTCGTGTAAAATCTGCTTGTATGACTAATGATTAGTCCTAATATCAGAGCCATGAAATAACAAACCCTTAGGTTTTTAGTTTGATTAATACGATGCTCCTTAAGGTCTTTTGTTATCCCTTGGATCGAGCTTGGACTGATTTGATGCGAGCTTAGTTTATCGGGACTCTTGATCCCTAGTTAAGTGAGAGTTGTGTCTTGACTCTCGGAACGAAGATAGACCGTTGATAACCCCCTAGCGAAAACAATTCCAACTCAGGTAGCCTTTTGGACTTATTAGTCGAGCGACTGCTTGCTCATCAAAGACAGCCACGGGGCTCTGTAAATAGTCCTTGAGTGAGTATTCACTCGAACTTGGGTAGCCCTTGGGCTTGAATGGTCAAGTAAGCATTCGCTCGAACTCGACATAAAGCTAGCCCGGGGGCTTTGAGTGAGTATCTACTCGAACTCAGGAAGCCCTTGGGCTTAATAGTCGAGTGAGCGTTCGCTCAGACTCGAGAATAGAGGTATCCCTAAGGCTTTATAAATAATCCCTGAGTGAGAACATGCTCAAACTCGGGTAGCCGTAGAACCTGGTATCTATTTTCTCCTTTGCAAGAGCTTCCGACACAAGTTTCGTAAATATGCCTCTCTTGCTTTTCAATATGTATGCAAGGGGCTTTCCTTCTTTCATCATTTCTCACTCCGCCTATGCTTTTGGTAATAGATTGCGATGCTTGTTTGTCATTGGTATGAGATCCGGACTTCGGAGCAAATCCTTAGGCTTCTGTTTTTTATGAGCAATTTCTTAATGACCGAGGATTCATCGTTTGGAGTTTAGCCCCCGAATCGAGTTTTTACTTGAGTTTGCCGACCTTTAAGCCTTAAAGTCGGCCTTGGAATACTTTTATGCTGGCTCTTAGGCTCTTACGCGTCGGCCCTTATGTTTTTAGAATTAGCCCCGAAGCTTTTCAAGCTGGCATTTGTTCTTTTAAGTGTGAGGTCAATGCGACCTTTAATCGTCCCGTAAGGTTTTTGATGTCGGCCCGGAATCTCCTATGCGTCTGGCCTTAGGGGTTTTTAGTTGACCGCTTAGGGCTCGGGCCTCGAGTTGGGTTACAACTCAAGCTAATCGACCCTTAGGTTTTCTGTTTGAACTAGCCCTGAGGCTCTTACGCGTCGGCCTTTAGGCATGTTTTAGTTAACCGCTTACGACTCAGTCCTCGAGTCGGGTTACGGCTCGAACTCATCGACCTTTAGGTTTTCTTTTTGAATTAGCCCTGAGGCTCTTTAAGCTGGCGTCAACGATCTTTCGCGTCAACCCTTAGGCATTTTTTAGTTAACTGCTTAAGGCTCAATCCTCGAGTCGGGTTACGGCTCGAGCTCATCGACCCTTAGGTTTTCTTTTTGAATTAGCTATGAGGCTCTTTAAGCTGACATCAAGACTCTTACGCGTTGGACCTTAGGCATTTTTTAGTTAACCGCTTAGGGCTCAGTCCTCGAGTCGGGTTAAGGTTGGAGCTCATCGACCCTTAAGTTTTGTTTTCGAATTAGCCCTGAGACTCTTTAAGCTGGCGTCAAGGCTCCTACGCGTTGAGTTGATACGACCTTTAGTATGGCTATATTTTCCCTTGCTAAAGACTTATTTGAAGTTTTTGCGTTCGTCCGACTCTTCGACGGCCCGAAAAGAGCCTCGATTTCGAGTCGTTATGTGACGATAAATAAGCACCTCGGAAGGTTTGCCCTACCGCTGAATTGTCTCGATCCTTTCTGTTGTTTGGAGTTGACATGAACATGATCAAATCTATTTTGCTTATGTCGAGGGTAGCCTGATTTAACCGTTTATTTTAGAGGGAAACTTCGAAGATTTGATTTTACAGCGACGGTCGGGCATCCACGAGTCGCGTTAGTTTTGTCGGAGCCTATGTACCAGAGTCGTTATGTTTGGCCGTAGCCTTTTCACCGGAGTCGTTTGTATCCTCGACATCTATATTCAAGGGTATGTGTAAAGACCCGTAAAATGTCTTGCTAAAAATAATGCCCGAACAAGTCCCCGAGTTGCTTTTACTGTGGAAATTCCTAAAACGGACCTAATTTGAACAAAAAGTACCCCGGGAATTAAAAAATTAAATTTTCCAGAAATTGGATGTTATGCGACGCACGATGTGATCACTGCCCAACCGAAGGACAACTACGTGGTCCAATCTGCGACCGCATTTCGATTCTCCGGATCGCATAGCTGTCGCATTATTGCCTTTGAGTTTTGAAGAGGGGTGTTATGCGACGCACTATGCGATCACATAACGAGTATGCGGACCGCATAGTGGTTGCATACTTGGGCAGATTGTTTTCAAATCTTGGCCCACCTGGGGGCCATTCTACGGTCAGTCTGCAGACCGCATGTCAGGAATGTGACCCCATTCCTGACCGCATATCTGACACAGGATTTTAATTTTCTAAACTTTTATACCCGACCCCAGCTTCATTTAACCCCTACCCCCTTTCATTTTAACTGGTATCTAACCAAAATAGAGAGAAGTGAGAGTGGGTTCTAGAGTGAGAAGTCCTCATCTTCCCCAAATTGGTCCTTCATCTCTACTCAGGCCTGGAAGTTTATCGAGTAGTCGTCGTCTTCTTCATCATAAGAGGTAAGTCTTCACCCTATTTCCCCAAATTCTCATAATTTAGCTAAGAATAAAACACACATAGGTTGGTTCTTGAGGATGAAAAGTT
>ML511232.1:78793-135010 GCA_005239535.1 Nicotiana rustica
ATGCTTGGGTGATCCCCTTTCCCCTCTCGGGGCCTTGTGTGGTTCATGCCACCTCTTCTTCCGTATTTTCATTTTTGTATTTGTGTAAGGTATAGCCGGAGCCTTGTTACTGGAAAGTATTATATAACTCCTTCGTACTCTTAGAGGCTCCGTGGACAGGAAATGTGGGTTATGTACATATGTATTTTTGGCAGTAACTTGTAGACCATGTAAAGTAAAACTGTGTGTTATGTATATTTTGTATGTATTGTACTATATGTGGGTAATGAAAGAAATCAAGAATTTAAATTTTAGATTGTAAGAATGTGTTGTAATTATAATGGAATAATGTACATTGTAATCTCGGGGTAATACGTGGGATGGAAAACGAAATCCAGGTTCGCTTGACTAGGGCTACCCGGTCGAGCGCCGGTCGTGTCCCTCGATTTTGGGGAGTGAAAAAATTGGTATCAGAGCTTATGGTTTTATAAGACTCTTGGGATGTCTCGGAGCCGTTTCTAGTAGATCCCTTCTTATCGATGTGTTGTCGACCACATCTATAATTAGGGGGCTACATGGACATTTAGGAAACTACCCTTTTATTGTTATTCTATATCGTGCGGTGAACCGGAAAGTGAAAATATCCTTGCCTAATTTGTGCTTTGTTCTGAAATTTTAGTAATGGCACCAAAGAAGAGAGATCGACTCGGCCTTGAGGTCAATGCCACCCCAAGTGTGGTTGTGAATCATGTACCTGATAGTGCGGGTGAGAGTGACTCCTCGGCCTTGAATCTGCCAGACCCTTCTATTCTGGATCAGGGCATTCCAGTTCCTGCGGCGGCGGAGGGTGCTGCAATTCCTCCCACTGATATTCCTGATCTCTCGACGGTCCCAGCTTCTGGTCCCAGTACGTCCAAGGGGGACCTCAGAGGAGTTATTCATATGTTAACTCAGTTGGTGGCCGAACAGTCCCAAAGATCTCATGCTACCCCTGCGTCCTCCAGCAGACAGGGAGATTCCGCCGTCTCCAGAGTCAACCAGTTTCTGCGATTTGCCCCTCCAGAGTTCTCAGGTACGGATCCAGAGGCCGGTCCAGAGGATTTTCTTGATGGGATGTACAAGACCCTTCGGGTGATGAAGGCTACGGAGACGGAGAGGGTCGAGTTAGCTTCGTACAGGCTGAGGGAGCAGCAAATTCCTGGTTCGAGATGTGGGAGGGAAGTCCTCCGGCTAGATGATGCGAGTTTGTGGATGCGTTAATGGATCACGTTTTGCCTGCCGAGACTGTGGCAGCCCGTGCTAATGAGTTTTAAGTCCTCAAGAAGGGCAGTATGAGTGTTTGGGAGTACCACATGGAGTTCGTAAGGTTGTCCAAGTATGCTCCCTAGTTAGTGTCGACCATGGATGCTCGAGTTCGACGATTTGTTTAGGGTTTCAGTCCTTTGGTTGTGAATGAGGCTGCTACAGTGGCTTTACCCTCGGATATGAATTTGGAAAGATCGTGGGGTTTGCTCAGGCCACGGAGGCTAGAAAGTTAAAGATACGGGCAGACATGGAGAGTAGCAGCAGAGCCCGGTCAGTGGGTCACTCAGGGAGCGCGATTTCAGGGGGGAGACCAGTTTAGGGGAGGAGGCCATCAGTGCCATACCAGTCTTAGGCACAGTCTTCAGCCAGTGCACTGCCATCCGTGCACCGTCATCAGCCGAATAGTCATTGGAGACCAGGATCCGACAGCAGGAGAGCCCATCAGTCAGGTCGTCCCGGAGGAAGGTTCCAGCAGCAGGGGAGGGCTCCGTGCCCTAAGTGCGGAGGGTTCCATAGGTATGCATGTTATTTGGATCGCCCGATATGCTATAGGTATGGGGTGAGGGGACATCGTCAGCGGGATTGCCGTGCGCCCAGCCAGGGCATGGGTAGGGGATTTTCCCAGTAATTCAGTTCTTCAGCCGCCACATCTTAAGTGCGTCCTCCAGCTCCAGCAGGACGTGGTGCAATTAGGGGTGGGGCTCGTGGTAGAGGTGGACCCAGCCGTATCTATGCTTTGAGTGGTCGCCAGAGCGTAGAGGCTTCTCCAGATGTTGTTACAGGTATTCTGAATGTTCAAGCACTTGATTGTTATGCTCTTATTAATCCGGGGTCCTCCTTGTCTTATGTTACCCCATTTATTGCCTCAAGTTTCGGTATAGAACCCGAACAACTTCATGAGTCGTTCTCTATATCGACTCCGGTTGGAGATTCTATTACAGCAGCGCGAGTCTATAAGAATTGTGTTGTCACGGTATATGGTCGCGTTACCACGACCGATCTTATTAAGCTTGGGATTGTAGATTTTGATATTATTATGGGAATGGACTGGCTTTATTCGTGCTTTGCTAAAATCGACTGCCGAAAGAGAGTCATGAGACTCGAGTTTCCTAATAATCCGGTTATTCAGTGGAAGGGGAATGGTGTGGTGCTGAAGGGTAGGTTTATTTCTTACCTTAAGGCCTCGAAGATGATTAAGAAGGGGTGTATCTATCATTTGGTCCGGGTCACGGACACCACTTCAGAAGTGTCGGCCCCCGAGTCCGTGTCAGTTGTGAATGAGTTTCTTGAAGTATTTCCGGACGAGCTCCCAGGGATTCCGACAGATAGAGAGATTGATTTTGGGATTGATGTACTACAAGATACGTAGCCAATATCTATTCCACCATACATAATGGCGCCAACAGAGTTAAAGGAGTTAAAGGAGCAGCTGAAGGATTTATTAGAAAAGGGGTTCATTCATCCGAGTCTGTCGCCGTGGGGTGCTACGGTTATTTTTGTCAGAAATAACGATGGGTCGCTTCAGATGTGTATTGATTATCGACAACTCAACAAAGTCACTATCAAAAACAAGTATACATTTCCTCGAAAAGATGATTTGTTTGATCAATTCCAAGGTGAGAGGTTCTTCTCAAAAATTGATTTACGGTCTGGGTATCATCAATTGAAGATTAGAGAGCAGGATATTCCTAAGACCGCCTTCAGGACTTGTTATGGTCATTTTGAATTTTTGGTAATGTGCTTTGGGCTAACTAATGCTCCAGCAGCTTTCATGGATCTTATGAATCGGGTTTTCAAGCCATTTCTACACTCTTTCGTGATTGTTTTTATTGATGACATCCTTGTCTACTCGCGGAGTAGGGAAGATCATGCTAATCACCTCAGGGCTGTCCTGCAGACTCTTCATCATCACCTGTTGTATGCTAAATTTTTGAAATGTGGGTTTTGGCTAGAATCAGTCGCGTTTCTGGGTCATGTTGTTTCTAGGGAAGGGATTTAGGTTGATCCCCAGAAGATCGCGGCAGTGAAAGAAGGCCTAGACCAACGACCCCGACATAGATTCGCAGTTTCTTGGGTCTAGATGGGTATTATCGGTGGTTTGTGGAGGGATTCTCTACCCTCGCCTCCCCATTGACTAAATTGACGCAGAAAGCGGTGAAGTTCCAGTGGTCCGACGCTTGTGAGAAAAGTTTTCAGTAATTGAAGTCGAGATTGACTTCGGCACCGGTACTAACCTTGCCAGAAGGTATATAGGGATTTGTGGTTTATTGCGATGCTTCAAGGGTTGGTTTGGGATGTGCGTTAATGCAACGTGGGAAGGTTATAGCCTATGCTTCAAGGCAACTCAAGAATTATGAGAAGAATTATCCGATGCACGATTTGGAGCTCGCGGCAGTGGTGTTTGCATTAAAAATTTGGCAGCATTATCTTTATGGAGTCCACGTGGACGTGTTCTCAGACAACAAGAGTCTTCAGTATTTATTCAAGCAGAAGGAACTGAATCTAAGGCAGCTGAGGTGGTTAGAATTGCTTAAGGATTATGATATGAACATCTTGTACCATCCAGGAAAGGCGAATGTAGTGGCTGACACTCTCAGTCGAAAGTCTATGGGTAGTTTGGTTCATTTGGAAGCGGATCAGAGGCCTTTGGCTCGGGAGGTTTATCAATTGGCCAGTTTGGGAGTTTGTCTTTCTATCTCAGGCAAAGGGGAGATTATGGCGCATGATGGGGCAGAATCGTCACTGGCAGCAGAAGTCAAAGAAAAGCAATTTAGTGAACCAGCATTGGCACAGTTGAAGGAGGCAGTTCTGAATAACAAGATTTCGGCATTTTCACTCGGCAACAATGATGGAGTGTTGCGATGTCAAGGTAGGCTATGTGTTCCAGATGTAGATAAACTTCGGGAGAGGGTAATGGTGGAGACTCATAGCTCCAGGTATTCTGTGCACCCATGTTCTACGAAAATGTATCATGATCTCCGGGAAATTTATTGGTGGAGTGGTATGAAGAGGGATATGGCGGACCTTGTATCCAAATGTTAAAATTGTCAATAGGTGAAGGCCGAGCATCAGAGGCCCGATGGGTTAACCCAGCTTGTGGAAATACCAATGTGGAAGTGGGAAATGATTAATATGGATTTCGTGGTAGGGTTACCTCGCACTCAGCGCAAGTTCGACTCGATTTGGGTGATAGTTGATCGACTCACGAAATCAGCTCACTTTTTGCCAGTCAAGTCCACCGACACAGCGGAACAGTATGATCAATTGTACATCAAGGAGATAGTTAGACTTCATGGCACTCCAGTTTCTATTATCTTAGATCGAGGGCCCCAATTCACAGCTAATGTTCGGCGTAAATTTCAGCAAGGTTTGGGTACTCAGGTAAATCTCAGTACGGCTTTCCATCTACAGATTGACGGTCAGGCAGAGGGGACTATTTAGTTGCTCGAAGATATGCTACGGGCTTGTGTTTTATACTTCAAGGGTAATTGGGATGATCTTTTGCCGCTTGTCAAGTTTGCTTATAATAACAGCTTCCATGCTAGTATCCGAGTGGCCCCGTTTGAGGCATTGTACGGAAGGAGGTATATCTCCAATCTGATGGTTTGAGGTTGGTGAAGCAGAATTGTTAGGACCATATGTTGTGCATCATGCTATGGAGAAAGTTAGAGTCATTCAGGAAAGGATGAAAATTGCTCAGAGTCGCCAGAAATCTTACGTCGATGTTCGCCGGAGAGAATTAGAATTCCAAGTAGATGATTGGGTGTTCTTAAAGGTGTCTCCCATGAAGGGAGTGATGCGGTTTGGGATGAAAGGGAAGTTGAGCCCTAGGTACGTCGAGCCGTATCAGATTGCTCCAATGATAGGGCAAGTAGCTTATAGGTTGGAATTTCCCCCTGAGTTGTCATTAGTACACCCGGTGTTCCACGTCTCCATGTTGAAAAAGGTAATTGGAGATCCATCCACAATCGTGCCAGTCGAAACCATTGAGGTAAATGAAGAACTATCATATGAAGAGGTTCCGGTTGCTATTCTTGATAGGCAAGTCCGTAAATTGAGAAGTAAGGAAATTTCTTTAGTCAAAGTGTTATGGCGAAGTCAAAAAGTCGAAGAAGCTACATGGGAAGCGGAGAAGGAAATGAAAGAAAAGTACCCCCACTTGTTTCAATGAGTCTAGTAGTGAATCGTGCGTGTTCCTATTCCTAGGCAAATGTAAGTTGTGGTTAATGTTGCATAAGAAGAGACCCTATCTTATTTTCCCCTAAAGTGCCTTATTGTTGTAACTTTTCTATGCATACCATAATTGTTTGTGCTGCCCTTACTTGAAAAATATGTGACCCCTTTAAAGCAAATAAAAGTTTTGTGAAACAAATGTGCTAAGTAAGTGATTAATGGTAGTGTAGATTGGTAATGGTTAAATAAATTGTTTATGATCTATTGAGGTGATTGAACTGTATGGGGAGCACTGAAATGGCCCAAAGTTATGTGCAAATATGTCACACTAATTGAACCATGTGCAATTCTAAAGTAAGGAGAATGAGTTATGTGTAGTTGATAAAGTGATCAAATACTGTAAATTGTTGAGGTAACAACTTGGTGTGTGAGCTGTTGAATGGTTAAAATTGTGTAATCGTGCTTGGAAATGTGTTTCGGGGGCTCACTGACAGGTAGAAAGTCCTAATTACAAAGGAAACTCTAGAGAATTGTTCTTAAAATATTGGAGTTAGTGTAAATCTAGGAGTTTGCATATCATGTTTTCAAAACCAAACGATTTCCAAAATCCTCATTCGAGGACGAACGATTTTACGGGGGGAAGGATGTAAAGACCTGTAAAATTTCTTGCTTAAAGTAATGCCCGAACGAGTCCCCGAGTTGCTTTTACTGTGGAAATTCCTAAAACGGACCTAATTTGAACAAAAAGTACCCCGAGAGTTAAAGAATTAAATTTTCCAGAAATTGGGTGTTATGCGACACACTATGCGATAGCATAACGTGTATGCAGACCGCATAGCTGTCGCATTATTGCCTTTGCGTTTTGGGGAGGGGTGTTATGCGACGCACTACGCGATCGCATAACGAGTATGCGGACCACATAGTGGTCGCATACCTGGGCAGATTGTTTTCAAATCTTGACCCACCTGGGGGCCATTCTGCGGTAAATCTGCGGACCGCATGTCAGGAATGCGATCGCATTTCTGACCGCATATCTGACACAGGATTTTAATTTTCCAAGCTTTTATACCCGACCACAGCTTCATTTAACCCCTACCTCATTTCATTTTAACTGGTTTCTAATCAAAATAGAGAGAAGTGAGAGTGGGTTCTAGAGTGAGAAGTCCTCATCTTCCCCAAATTGGTCCCTCCATCTCTACTCAGGCCTGGAATTTTATCGAGTAGTCGTCGTCTTCTTCATCATAAGAGGTAAGTCTTCACCCTATTTCCCCAAATTCTTAGAATTTAGCTAAGAATAAAACACACAAAGGTTGGTTTTTGAGGATGAAGAGTTGAGACCTTGCATGCATGTGAATAATCTTCCATAACGTAGTAAAGGGAAGCAATTAGAGTAATCTTTCACTAAAAAGGGTTTAGTTAATCTAAGGGATCACATAGTGTTTGATAAAATACTCAAATGAATTCGAGACTCCTAATTTTAAGGTAAATGTGTCGCATTGTGATGAGATTGACGTTGCTAGGCGTTTCGGTGAATTGCGATAGAAATTAAAAAGGGAAACTCGACTCCAGGTACGTATGGCTAACTTTAATCTTTGTACAATCTCTTTTGTGGTGTCCGAGCTTACGGTACGTGTATTGGTGTGAATATGTGCAACTGGTTGTTCGAATTGTGTTGAAGCGTGAAGTGTATTCCTTGTCTGTCTTTAGTTGATCACCACACTACTATGCTATGTGAAATGATGCTAGTAGGATAAATGAATCCAAGAGTATGAATGTATATGCTAAAGGCTGTGTAACGAGTAATGAAAAGGAGTTGTGGTGTGATGTAATTGAATAAAAAGGCTGTAGAAAAATCGTATATGATTCACTGTTTGGTAAGGTTTGTTGTGGCATGATTTTCTTTTATGCGTAATGTGGGTTGTGAAGAAGCTATATTCCTATTGCTGAAGTTTTCTGTGATTGAACTGTGAATTGTCATTGTTGATATGAGATATCATTGTTTGGTGGGATCGGGTTTCGCGCCGCAACATGAGGGATAAGGGAGTGATGTCGTTGTCTGGTGCGATCGGGTTGCACGCCACAACAGAAACACAACAAATGATTGTGATTGTCAGGTGGGATCAAGTTGCACGCTGCAACAGAAACATAATAAATGATTGTGATTGACAGGTGGGATCGGGTTGCGCGTCGCACCAGAAGAAATAAGGGGGAAATGTTGAGAAGGGACAAGGGTGGAATTGCGAATGTGATTGTGATGATGTGAAAATTGTGGAACTTCCATTGTGTTTCTTTCTATATGTTGTGCAGTGATTGTGTGACTCTCTATCTGTCTCTTGCCTGTGCATTGTTGAGTTTACTTAGAGTAAAGTTTGTTCATACATACCCGTTTGTCGGGGGCGCTACATTCTTGTGATGATTGTAGGTGGTTCTATAGCAGGTACTCCAGCCCACCGACAGTAGTGCCTCCTCTACATCCTATCAGCTGTTTTGGTGAGCCCCTCTCCTCTCGAGGCCCTATGTGGTTCATGCCACCTCTTCTTTCGGATTTTTATTTTTGTATTTGTGTAAGGTATAGCCGGAGTCTTGTTATTGGCAAGTATTATATAACTCCTTCGTACTCTTAGAGGCTCCGTGGACTGGAAATGTGGGTTATGTACATATGTATTTTGGGCAGTATAACTTGTAGACCACGTAAAGTAAAACTGTGTGTTATGTATATTTTGTAAGTATTGTACCACATGTGGGTAATGAAAGAAATCTAGAATTTAAATTTCAGATTGTAAGAAAGTGTTGTAATTATAATGGAATAATGTACATTGGACTCTCGAGGTAATACGTGGGATGGAAAAGGAATCCAGGTCCGCTTGACTGGGGCTACCGGTCGAGCGCCGGTAGGGTCCCTCGGTTTTGGGGCGTGACAGTATGCCTTTTTAGGGGTCTTATAAGTTTAAATATATAGACTTGGGTTTGAAATCGACACTATGCCTTTTACAAGGTCATATGATCTTGACATGCCTTACTCGAGGTCTTACAATTTTGGTCATGCCCGTAGGAGTTACAATTTTAGAATCTTTGAGCAGAGGGCCTTTGGGCTCGAGGTTGCCCACTTGGGATCTTGTGTCCTCAAGTCTTCGGCGTCAGTCCATGTGTGTCCGAGATTTGTTTTGGCTCTGGAGCCATTTTTTGTGAAGAAAAAAAATTCTTTGACAGCATAAAGCTTTGTATAAAGATTCCCCTTTGATTACTTGTTGCAAGTATACATGTTTTCGCCGTCGAGAGCTCGATAATTCTATGCGGACAAAGTTAATTTGACCGTTTGGCCTCATACATCATTGTCCTATTGGAACCCTTTTTATCTTGTTTCAATTTGTTTTGAGGAGGCGATCTCCCTGGGTGACGCTCCCCTGTATTCGTGGTTGATTGGAGAGAAACCTTGAATGCTAGCTTGAGTCTTACTTAGGAAGCTCATAGATGTTGCCTTGTTAAAAACCTTGTCGGTAAAACCCTTTTTAAGGATAAAACCCGATCGAAGGAAAAGAGTGCAACGTGCTTTAAAACATAGGGGTCTTTTGAAGTTGACGAACGTTCTGAGCTTGTAGGATCCCTTGCTGATTACTCCAAGGATGCGGTACGGCTCTTCCCAGCTCAGGCCTAGCTTCCCCTCATTTGGGTTCTGAGGGTTTAGGGTGACTTTTCTTATGACTAAATCCCCGACTTTGAAATGTCGGAGGTTTGTTCTCCTGTTATAGTACCTTTCAATATTTTATTTTGGGTGGCCATCTGGACTAACAAGACTTCTCTTTTCTTATCTAACAGTTCGAGGGCTGCAGTCATGGCCTCGTTGTTGGAACCTTCCATAGCATTCCGCAACCCGACACTCGGCTCCCAACCTCGATCGGTATCAAAGCCCAAGACCCATACACCAGATAGAATGGCGTCTCTCCTGTGCTTGGTTTTAAAGTGGTTCGATATGCCCATAGGACCTCGGGCAGCATTTCCCTCCATCTACCCTTTGCGCTTTCTAACTTCTTCTTCAAGTGTTGAATGATGGTTTTGTTCGTGGATTCGGCCTGACCATTAGAACATGGGTGGTAAGGTGTTGAGAGGATCCTCTTGATTTTGTGATCCTCGAGGAACTTTGTGTAAGGACCTGTAAAATTTCATGTCTAAAATAATACCTTAATAGGTCCCTGTGTTGTTATAATTGTGTAAATTCTTAAAAACGAACCTTTTTGAGTAAAATTTATCCCATAACTTAAAAGATAAAAAATTTCAGGAATTGCGTTTTATGCTACGCACTATGCGATCACATAACAGGTATGCGGACTGCATAGTGGTCGCATACCTAGACAGGCTACTGTCCAAATGGAGGACAACTATGGGGACCACATAACTGTCGCTTCTTGCCCCATGGTTTTTGCGAGGGAGGTTATGCGACGCACTAAGCGATCGCATAATAGGTATGCGGACCGCATAGTGGTCGCATACCTGGGCAGATTGTTTTCCAATTTTGGCCAATTTGAGGGCCATTTTTGCGACAGGAATGCGGACCACATAGTAAGAATGTGATTGCATTCCTGACCGCATTCCGTGTCGGGCCTCCTAATTATCTAATTTTAAAACCCGACCCCCTGTTTAATAAAACACCCCTCCCCTTCATTTTTAAGGAATTTCTGAATAAAAAATATAGAGTGGAGAGAGAGGGTTCTTGAGAGAGAAAGCTCCATCTTCATCAATTTGATTTTCTTCAAAACCACTCACGCCCGGAAATTATCGAGTTATTGTCATCTTCTTCACTCAAAGAGGTAAGTCTTCACCCTATTTCCCCAATTTCTCAGACTTTGTTTATGAATAAAGCACACATAGGTTGGGCCTTGAAGATAAGAGTGTAAAACCTTGCATGCATGTATGTAATTTGTCACAACCTAGCAAAGAGGAGATAGTTAGAGTAACTTTCATTAAAAAGGGGAAATTAGTTATGAAATGAGTCACATAGTGTTTGATAAAATGCCCAATTGAAGTCAAGCTTCCTAATTCTAAGTGAAATGTGTTAAATTATGAATTAGATTGACGGTGCTAGACGATCCTGTGATTTGTGATAGAAATTAAAAAGGGGAAATTCGACTCGAGGTATGTATGGCTAACTTTAATCTTCGTAGAGTCGCCTTGTTGGTGTCCGAGCATTCGGTATGAGTTTCTTGCTGAGTATATGTGAATTGATGGTCCTCTTAGTCGATTATCATGTTAATTGAAATTGTGAAAGATGATTTCTTGTGATTACACCATCATGTGCAAGGTTCGTTAACCACTTGAATATGTTGGTATAAAATAATGGTAAAGAAACCAAATGTATGAATGTATCTAAGTGCTAAGGGTTGTGTAACACGTGATGAAAAAGGAGATGTGAATTGCTTTAATTGAACGAAATGACCTTGGTAACATTGTACATGACTCATTGGTTGGCGGGGTTTATTGTGGCTTAATTTTATACGGATTGCTGGTCGTAATGAGTTTATATCCTTGTTGATAGGAATCCCTGTGATTGAATTATTGATTGATAAAGAATATCGTGAACACATGATTGTTCGATTGTTATGAAATTCTACTATTGATGATATGAAGCGTTGTGAGTGAATTGTGGGCTGTTATTGTTGCTATGAAATGTGATTGTACGGAGGGATAGGGTTGCACGCCGCAACACGAGGTAATAAGGGTGGAATGTTAATTCTACGATGGGATCGGGTTGCACGCCGCAACAGAAAGTAATAAGGCTGAAATGTGATTGTCCAGTAGGATCAGGTTGCACCCTGCAAAAGGAAGTAATAAGGGTAGAAATGTTGAGAAGGAATAAGGGTTGAATATGGTTGTGTTGAAATAAGAATCTGTGAAACTCTTGATTGCGGTTGTTTCTGTTTCTGTGCAATACTTGTTGGTTCCATTAACTGTCTCTAATCTATGTATTGTTTGATTTTACTTAGAGTAAAGTTTGTTCATACATACTAGTACTATTCCACAGTACTAACGTCTCTTTTGTCGTGGGATCTACATCTTTTATATGGATGTAGGTGGTTCCATAGCAGGTAGCTCATCTCGCCGTTAGTGGTGCCTCCTCTTCATCTCTTCAGCAGTTTTGGTGAGCCTCTCTTCTTCTCGGGGCCGCGTGTGGATTATACCATCCTCTTTTGCTTATGTTGTAAAGGTATAGCCAAGGCTTTGTTGCCGGCAAATTATGTAAAACTCCTAGAAATCTTAGAGACTCCGTAGACACTGTGTGGGTTGTATATGCATATATGTATATTTTGGGCGGTAGCTGTACTCACTTATAATTGTGGATCGCATCAAAAATGTTGTATGTAACTTGTACGTTTTGGTATTATCTATTGTTGAAAACTAAAAGAGGAAAATGGAATTATGTTGTAAAGTGTACTCTGAATCTAATTGGCTAACTCATATGGAATAATGTACGTTATGAACACGGGTTAACACATTGGATAGGAAAGGAAATCCAAGTCCTCTTGACTGGGTTCATCCGGTTAGGCGCTAGTCTCGTCCCTCGATTTTGGGGCGTGACACTTTGTTACTTTGCTTCCGATGAACTGTTTCCCGTTGTCGCAGGTTATCTCAGAGAGGATCCCAAATCGGCACAGGATATGGTCCCATATGAAGTTAATGACTTTTTTTTCTCTTACCTTTTTGAAGGACTGCGCTTCCACCCATTTTTAGAAATAGTCAGTCATAAATAGAATAAATCTAGCTTTACCTGGTGTCGTTGGTAGGGGTTCGACGATGTCCATCCCCCATTTCATGAATGGCCACGGCGACAAGACTGAATGTAGTTGTTCACCGGGTTGGTGGATCATGGGCGCGAATCTTTTGCATTTGTCGCATTTCCAGACGAATTCCTTAGTGTCTTTTTCCATGTTGTCCCAGTAGTAACCTACTCTAATCACCTTTCGAACTAGGGAATCGACGCTAGAGTAATTTCTGCAGGTACCCTCGTGGATTTCTCGGAGCACGTTATCTGTGTCAACCGGTCCCAAGCATACTACCAGGGGTCCATTGAAGGTGCTTCTGTACAGAGTTCTATTTTTGTCGAGTGAGAATCCAACTACTTTGGTTCGCAGGGCCCTCGATTCTTTCGGGTCTGCGTGTAACTTCCCACTTCCAAATTAAACGATGTATTTATTTATCCTATCCCATGTCATGCTGGTGGGGTTGATCTCGGCATGGCCTTCCTCGATCACTGATTTAGTTAACTGAACAACAGCTCCGGGGAGTATGTCATCTTCTTCGACAGATGATCCCAGATATGCGAGGGCATCGACCTCACTATTTTGCTCTTGAGGTATGTGGGTCAGGGTCCACTCTTTGAAGTAGTGCAATGTGATTAGAGTCCTGTCCACGTTCCTTTGCATTATGTCTTCTTGGACCTCGAAGCTCCAATTTACCTGGTTCACCACCAAGAGGGAATCGCATTTGGCTTCGATGATTTCGGCTCTTAGGCTTTTGGCCAATTCCATACCTGCAATCATAGCCTCATACTCGGCTTCATTGTTAGTCAATTTTGCAATTTTTATAGATTGTCTGATCATGGCGCCCGTAGGCGGCTTTAGGACTATGCCGAGCCCGGACCCTTTTATGTTTGAAGCACCGTCGGTGAACAAGGTCCATACCCCCAAATATTTGTATATTTTCTATAGAAGCTCTTTCTCTACTTTGGGCAAAAGGGCGGGCGTAAAGTCAGCCAAGAAATCTGCCAAAATATGGGATTTAGTCGCCATTCAGAGCTGATACTCGATATCATACCCCCCGAGTTCGATGGCCCATTTGTCCAGTCGCCCTGATAGCTCGGGTTTATGCAATATGTTTTGAAGAGGGTACGTCGTTAAAATACTAATGCGATGACATTCAAAGTGAGGTTTTAATTTTCTAGATGCGCTAATTAATGCAAGGGCTAATTTTTCTAGAAGAGGGTACCTAGTTTCGGCGTAGCCCAAGTTCCGACTCACATAGTAAATAGGGAATTGCGTACCTTGTTCTTCTCGAACTATCACGCCACTTACCGATACCTCGGACATGGCCAGGTATAGATACAAGGTTTCTCCCTCATTTGGAGTGAGGAGAAAAGGTGGGCTCGACAAATACCGCTTCAATTCCTCCAAGGCACGTTGGCCTTCAGGAGTCCATTCAAAGATATTTTTCTTTCTGAGCACGGAGAAGAAATGATGACTCTTATCAGACGACGTTGATATGAATCGGACAAAAGTCGATATCCGCCCGGTCAGCCGCTGCACGGCCTTCACGTTGTTAACAACCGTAATTTCCTCGATGGATTTGATCTTATAGGGGTTGATCTCAAACCCCCTATTTGACACCATGAACCCTAAGAATTTGCCCGATCCTACTCTGAAGGCACACTCTTCGGGATTGAGCTTCATGTTATAACTTATGAGAATGTCGAATGTCTCCTGTAAATGAGTCAAGTGGTCCTCTGCGCGCAGGCACTTAACTAGCATATCGTCAATGTATACTTCCATGGACTTGCCTATTTGACTTTCAAACAATTTATTAACTAGCCGTTGATACGTGGCTCCCGCATTTTTTAGCCCGAAGGGCATTACGTTGTAGCAATACATATTGTACTTCATGATGAACGAAGTCCTTTACCTATCCTCCGGGTTCATTTGAATTTGATTATACCCCGAGTAGGCATCGAGAAAGGTAAGGATCTCGTGGCCGGCCGTGGCATCGATTGGGCGATTCATGTTGGGCAACGGGTATGGATCTTTTGGGAATGCCCTATTTAAATCTTTATAATCTACGCACATTCATAACTTGTTCCCCTTCTTCGGGACTACCACCACATTGGCTAGCCAATCGGGGTATTTTACCTCCCTAATAGACCTTATTTTGAGGAGTTTTGTTACCTCGTCCTTGATGAATGCGTGTTTTACCTCAGATTGAGGCCTCCTCTTGTTGTTAACCGGTTTGGACCTGGGGTCGATGCTCATCTGATGGGTGGTTATTTCGGGCGGAATCCCTGTCATGTCTAAATGGGACCAAGCAAAGAAGTCGATGTTATTGATAAGGAATTGAATGAGTTTTTTCCTGAGTTCGGGGGTTAACCCCCTTCCCAGGTATACCTTTCTATCCGGGGATTTTTCGACCAACACAACTTGCTCCAGTTCTTCGATCGTTGATTTAGTTACATATGATTCCTCAGGGGCGACGATGGTACTAGGAGCAAGGAAGTCCTCCATGTCATACTCGGGGATCTTTCTCCCCTTTGGTACCTCCGAGGTGGAGGTCATGGGCGTTTGCGCCTCATTGTGGACAGCTCTCCATATACCGTTATTGTACCGTCCTCTGTTGGAAATTTCATCATCTGATGGAAGGTTGACGACACTGCCCTCATGTTGTGTATCTATGGCCTTCCAAGCAATGCGTTGTACCTCATGTCACCTTCAATGACATGGAACTTAGTGCTTTTAATTGTACCAGACATATTAACTAAGAGGATGATCTCCCCTTTTGTTACTTCGCTGGCCATGTTGAATTAGTTGAGGGTTAGGGAGGTAGGTATGACTTGGTTGAGTAATCCGAGTTGCTCCACCATTTTCGACCTGATTACGTTGGCTGAACTGCCTGGATCCACGAGTACACGCTTAATTTGAATGTTATTCAAGAGAAAGGAAATTACCAGTGCATTATTATGCGGGTGATGCGAGGTCTTGAAGTCCTCATTGCTGAATGCTCGGATGTCTCTGGTCATATGGACCCAAATTTTCCTGTCGTCGCAGCGAATCTTGTACCTCACACCAAGTTAGGATTCCTCCGCGAAGGTTTGATAGAATGGGCTTTGGCCATATGGTGCCGCTGGTTTTTCTCATGGCCGACACGATGCCTGAAATGCCATTGCTGATGTTGTTATTGTGTCGATCGGAGTACCTCTGTCAGTCCTGTGCGCCTGTCGAACCCGGCTTCATTCACCAATATTTGAGGATCCCGACTTCGATATGGCCTTCGACCTACTCAGGGCAGGTTGTTTCTGATGGTTCTTCTTCGATTCTCAACTTAAGGTCGATATCTTTCCTTGCGTGCCCCTGGCTTTTTCTCTGGGATCCTTGACTCTATCCTATTGGTGAGGCCCTCGAGCATTCTTATGACAGCTATATCGGCTCCTAAATCTTTACTACCTGACCTTTCTGGTATCTGTTAGACTAGAGGGGCCGTTTCTGGAGCCATTGCACTTGAGGTCTTTTGGTAGTTTTGCAGTTGAGTGACTAGTGCTTGTTGCGACTGGAGCATTTCAAGAATCGCATAGAGGCTAACTCCTCCTCTGTTGGAAATTTCATCATCTGATGGAAGGTTGATGACACTGCCCTTATGTTGTGTATCTATGGCCTTCCAAGCAATGCGTTGTACCTCATGTCACCTTCAATGACATGGAACTTGGTGCTTTTAATTGTACCAGACATGTTAACTAGGAGGATGATCTCCCATGTTGTTACTTCTCCGGCCATGTTGAATTAGTTGAGGGTTAGGGAGGTAGGTATGACTTGGTTGAGTAATCCAAGCTGCTCCACCATTTTCGACCTGATTACGTTGGCTGAACTGCCTAGATCCACGAGTACACGCTTAATTTGAATGTTATTCAAGAGAAAGGAAATTACCAGTGCATCGTTATGCGGGTGATGCGAGGTCTTGAAGTCCTCATTGCTGAATGCAAGGATGTCTCTGGTCATATGGACCCAAATTTTCCTGTCGTCGCAGCGAATATTTTTGTCCGCTTAATCATGGGTCCCTGAGGGACGTCGTTTCCCCCGATGATCATATGGACGGAGTGTTAACAATTCCTTGTTCCGTGCTTTCGTGCTTTGTTCTCCCTTGAAGGTGATTTATATATTGGCTACCGACGAACTCTTGGAGGTATCCTTTGCTGGTTAACCAGATTATTTCCTCTTGGAGCCGTCTGCAATCTTCGGTTCTGTGATTGTGCGTACCGTGGAACTCTCACACAAAGTTAGGATTCCTCCGCGAAGGTTTGATAGTATGGGCTTTGGCCATATGGTGTCTTTGATTTTGCTCATGGCCGACACGATGCCTGAAATGCCATTGCTGAGGTTGTATTTGGTTAATCAGAGTACCTCTGTCGGTCCTGTGCGCCTGTCGAACCCGACTTCATTCACCAACATTTGAGGATCCCGACTTCGATATGGCCTTCGACCTACTCGGGGCGGGTTGTTTCTCATGGTGCTTCTTCGATTCTCAACTTAAGGTGGATATCTTTCCTTGCGTGCCCCTGGCTTTTTCTCTGGGATCCTTGACTCTATCCTCTTGGTGAGGCCCTCGAGCATTCTTATGATAGCTATATCGGCTCCTAAATCGTTACTACCTGACCTTTCTGGTATCGGTTGGACTAGAGGGGCCGTTTCTGGAGCCATTGCACTTGAGGTCTTTTGGTAGTTTTGCAGTTGAGTGATTAGTGCTTGTTGCGACTGGAGCATTTCAAGAATCGCATGGAGGCTAACTCCTCCTAGAGCGAGGGTTTCCGCTATTTCATGATGGCCTTTTCGGCGCGCGCTCTTGCTAGTTTGGGAGCTGATATCGTCATGCTAGGCGTCATATGAATCCGCGTCTATGGGGGATAAGTCTGGTGTGCTACCAGGGTTTTGTAGTGTTACGTCAGTACCTAAACAGTTATACCATTCTCCCTATAATCCTTAGAGCTGTTGTTTTCGTGTGCGTTTACTGAGTTAGACATTCTTACTTGAAATCAAAGATTCTTGGACAAGAAAAAGTGTGAAGAATACCTTGTGTTTTCAGCAAACCAGCACTTAAACAATCACTATTATTCTTAGCCCCACGGTAGGCGCCAAACGGTTTACCTTGAAAATGGTAATCATATTTATATTTGATTATGTGGTTCTAAAAATATGTAATTTATTTTAATGCTAGTTGTTAAGAAGTTGATGCTAAGTGTGAGTAAGATAGATGTGCTAAAAATGAAAGGAAATCGAAAGTAAGCAAACCAGACTGCCTCAGATCGGGGTTCCGAGATGGCCGAGGGGGGTCCTCGTGATCGAGACCCGGGGCTAATGAAGTATGGTCAATGAAGTTACAACAGTTCTATGGTCCTCGAAGTAGGCTATTTATGATCAATGATGGATAATCAATGAAGAACAATTAATGAAATACAATAAATGTGAGTAATGAATCAATAAAGAGACAATAGAGGATGTTTGAGTTAGAGAGCAGAGAATGTTCTTATTGCTTGTATTTAATATCCTGTGTGGGAAAAACAATAAGGGTCCCCTTTATATAGGAGGGGAAGTCCCAACATAGTACATAAGCATTTATTACAAAGATATGCGGCTGATACATCTATTTAATGTCTCAGTACGAACTTGTAGTTTGTTTGCAGATTTTGTCGCCTCCGCTCTGGTGCCGATCGCTTGCGGCATTTGCTGACCCTCATTTCCTAGGAGTCAGTCATAGGAAACACTTGGGGTCGGGCCTCGAACAATACCTCAAACCCTTAAGAGGATAATCTACGAAATACCATAAAAAATCGGTCTTTCGGATTTTAGCCGAATACATAGGTAAGCCAAACACTACAAGTTACAACTGAACTGTGAAATCAACTGTCACGACCAAAAATCCGTAAGGTCGTGATGGCGCCGGACACTACTGTCAGGCAAGCCAATCCTTACTTAATAGAAGAAATTTCTTGTTTTAGCATTTTCGAAATCGTTACTTTTCATTTTAATACATAAAATCTAGATAGAAATAAATTCGTAGGAAAAACAACAGTTCATTTATGTAAACCACAACCCAAATACATTTCCCAGAACCCGGTGCCACAAGTGCATGAGCAGATTCTAAGAGTTTATAAAAATATTACAAAGCTTGTCCGAAATACAGATTGGACAAGAAATTTAGTATTAAAATACAGTACATAGAGGGAGACTCTGTCAGCTGCGGGACGCCTCCAGATGACGCAGCACGCCTAAGTCTCTGAGTGAACCACCTCTAAGGGTGTACCCGTGCAACAAAATGGACAGCAAGTGTAGTATTAGTATGAAAACAACGTGTACCCAGTAAGTATCCCGCCTAATCTCATAGAGGTAGTGACGAGGGGTCAAATTTGACACATACTATAAGTCAGTCTAGTATAGTCTAAGTGAGAAGCTAAGCATGAGTATCATAATCAATTAATCAAATAATCAGAGACTAGAAATGTCGATAAATATCACCTTGTTCCACATTTTTCACATAAATCCTCCTTTTTTAAACTGGCAACTCAATATAGTTAGGCCAATATACATGTATAAATCACAGGAAAATACGCAGCATTTATCATACACAACATATATGGCGAGGGTCGAACGGCGCGGACCAACAATAATAGATTGTGCACTGTCGAAGGGTCGATCGGCCCGAACCATAAATGCATCTATTTTTTCCCGCTCGCGAATCGATCATGCGACACAGTCAACATTAATAAATACGGCTAGCCTACTCGCGAATCATACCTGCGACTCAGGTGCTTATATGTACACGTATTCACATAAAGGAATCCACATTTTTGTTCAAGAAGACATTTTCCCATATAAGTAATAAAACTCTCCTTAATTAAGCATGACGATAATATTTAGAATATATTTCTGGAAATTCGTTTGTCAAATCTTAACAGTATTCAATAAGTAACCTTGCCAAGAACACAGTGATCCACGGGGGAAATCAATCCTATTTCAAAATAATTAAGAAGATACGCTCTAACCCTTTTAGGAAAATAGATTAACAATTTTATAAGTATTATCAGTTTAATATCATGATAGGATCGCATATACAACACGTAAGGCATGCTAGTGGGTCCTAGACTACCTGGACATGGCATAACAGTAGCTACGCACAGACTCCCGTCACCTCGTGCGTACATAGCCCCCGCAAATAAATTTCATATTTTTATTGAGTTCACCTAGGGGGACAACTCTCCCTCACAAAGTTAGAAAGGAGACTTACCTTGCTCCGAAACTCTATAAACAGCCTCCCAAGCCTTCCCGACGACTCGAATCATTGCAATATGCTCCGGAACTAGCCAATTTACCGCAAACTAATGAGAATATACTCAAATACTTGTTAACAATTCAAATTTTACATATTCCCAACTCCGCTTAGTGAAATGACAAAAATTCCCTCAGGCCCACATGCCCGGATTCTGAAATTTCTCGAAAATATACTCTACCCATAGCTTAACTAGCTCAAATATACAATTTACTCCTAATATCATGCTCGAATTCCTGGCTAAAATCTACATTTACCAAATTTCTAGGTTTTCTCCAAAACCCCATATTTTCAAAAAAATTCATGTTCAATCCATGTAATAAATCTTGTATTTAACTTTAAATGAGTAGGAGTAACTTACCTTATCATAGATGACAAAAATCCTCTCTTGAAGCTCTCCAAAAATCGTCCATGGCTTTGTAGAAATGAAGAAAATGACCAAAATCCCGGTTTAAAACAACACTGCCCAACTGATCGTCTATGCGATCGAATTAAGTCCTTTGCGATCTCATAGGTCACCCTTCTGCCTCCTCCGCGTTCGCACCTCACGCACCGCGATCGCACAAGCCAATACCCTGCACCCTCATCTCGCTCCTCTATGCGAATGCAACATCCGGTCCGGCGCACTAGCCGATTTCATCCTCCTATGCGATCGCATTGCACTTCCTGCGATCGCATAGGCCAAAAATCCTTTCCCCTCAATTCCTTCCCGTGATCGCACAGCTAAGGCTGCGATAGCATAGAACACAAGCAGCACCAGAAACCAGCAACAACAAGATCAATCCGAAATGTCCCGAAACCACCCCGAAACACACCCGAGGCCATCCAAATCACACGACTCAGTCCCTTAACACCCCCACGAACTTGCTCGATGCTTCAAATCACATCAAACAATGCCGAAATCACGAATTGCACTAAAACCCAACTTTATGAGCTTTGAAATTTCTAACTTTCACATCCGATGTCAAAACCTATCAAATGACGTCCGATTGATCCCAAATTTTGCACACAAGTCATATTCGACATTACGGACCTGCTCCAACTTCTGGAATCGCATTTCGACCCCGGTATCGAATTCTCCACTTCTTGTCGGATTCTCAAAAACCTTCGAATATCTATCTTTAGCCAAATGGCTTCAAAATGACCTCCGGACATCCGAATTCATTTCCGATCGCACTCCCAACTCCAGAATCACCATACAGAGCTATTGCCAGACTCAAAATACCAATCGGACGTCAATATCTATGAAATGCTCTTCAAGCGAAACTTAGGAACTTCCTTCAAAAATGCTAACTTCCACATTATACGCTGAAACGCTCGCGGTTTATCCAAAACCCGGTCCAGAAATACTCCCAAGTCCGAAATCATTATACGAACCTGCTGGAACCTTTTGATCCTAATTCCGAGGTCGTTTACTCAAAATTCCAATCTTACTCAATTTCTTAAACTTAAGGCCTCTAAAATGAATATTTTCCTTTCAATTAAACTCCGATCTTCCTAAATTTCATTTCCGACCATACGCACAAGTCAATATACCTGAAATGAAGTTGTTCATGACATCCAACCGCTGAACGACACGCTAGAGCTCAAAATGACCAGTCGGGTCGTTACATTCTCCCACACTTAAACAGACGTTCGTCCTCGAACGTACCAAGAACTGCCCTGGAGTTATGTGAAATCACTGTTTAGCACCTCGTGCACCTGCACGTGCTACTACAACCCCGGTGAGCACACAAGCTCGATCAAATCTGAAGATATCCTCTTCTTATTCATACAATACGTTTCGAACTCGGTTCCAACACCTGAAATTCTCTGCCATGCCTTATTCTAATATTTGAACACCATATCAACTACCACACGAGGCACCAGAACACAACTGCGTGCCTTTGCTGAATCAGCACCATACACCCCCTGATCCATTATTTGACCACAATGACGCTCCCTGAACCTTAATAGCCAAAATTCTGCGAATTTGATGCTCTCAGGGAACCTTATAAGATACCTTCATACATTCTTCTATAACGCTTACGATATCACCACAACATAGGATGTGTGTATAAACTTCTAACAAATTGCAGAGTTAACCACACATTGACATCTTTTCTCTTGACTTAGATCATCATTTCATTACAAACCAAATAATGGTGATTGACCTGTAATATATTTCACATAATCTCATCGCACCGATCCCTGATCAATAAATCTCGTCTCACCCAGTATGAACTGCTCAGATAACTAATCATCCCAGACATAACCAACAGTCTCACACGATGCCACCATGCGCCAATAGGCCAAAGTTTGAACATGATACATGATACACAAGACATGACTCTGGAAGGGACTACTAAACTCACGCAACAAATATGAACTTTCCTCAGAAGATAGGAAGTCAAACATAAGAAATAAATAATAATAGGGAATCGTATTCAACATCACTCTGTTGCGGCGTTCAACCCGATCCAAATAACATACCTGTTGCGGCGTGCCACCCGATCCCATCTTAAGATTTACATAAGGAAGTATACACGGAGTTGAATTGCTCACTATTACAAATTACTGAAATCGGTCACAAGCAAACTGAGTGCATAATACCATTCCGGGGAGACTGATAGATCCATATGCTACACAACTCGAGCACAACTGAGGTGCGATATATAATATCTGAATCTCGAGAGCCATCCCGCTCCCATAACCTCATCACTATGCGGAATCTCAACACATAAGAAATTATCAAGCCGTTTCACAACTCACATGGCACAATTGTAATATCACATGAATTTGACGAAGACGGGACAACACCTGATATCCTAATACCCCTCCTTGAGGAGCGCTATACCGAAATGAACACATCTGACTCGCATGAAGCCTATAGTCTTGTTTAAATCCATTCATTCACTTCAAGACGATTCTGCTCACACTGAACTAGGCTGGTAGCCTTACCTGGGTCCATAATGACCCACCTTTTCTCATAACACACAAGAGCAACCATCATAGCAGGGACAAACACCCCACAATCCACAACCAACTGAACCGACGCCTTTAAGGCATATATTCTCAAATAAGCAATATTGCACCTCTTTATATTTGGCCAAATCTTCAATCAATCAGGTGACTACAAGTCACACATACATAATCTTCCCGTGGTCACACTCCCATGACTTTTCACACAGGTATCCAGTATGCACATCCATACCACCGACCACCATAAAGCTGCAAGACAATTCAAGGACCCGTAATCAGGAAACAAAGCCTCTTTTACCAAACACCGATCTCAGGTGACACTGAAGACAACATCAGCTTATTCTAAATATTCAAATCCTTGTTCTTGCTCCTCTGAGCCCGTGACATCCTTGTCAACACCTAACTACAAATCTCGATTCTTACCTCCATTTACATACTGCTTACTGCACCTAACGTGCCGATAAGAGATGGCATAGGAATTCCATCATAACTCCTGAACCACTAATAGGGTGAACTTTTCATCACATATAGAAATCTTTTACCCACCTCAAATCATGAGAACCATAGTAACACACAAGTGAGTTCTCACCCTCACAATACATACAAATCCTTAAGTAGTGGACTGAACCCCCATAACCTTCCGGGGTTCGTGTACACCAGACAGGCCATAAAACTTGAATGCGTCCAACTGAAATCTATTACGATGGCACAAACCATACACATACTCAATCACACCCAAGGAACTGATCACTGGCGTAAAGGCGCCGTTCCATCATGGCTAACCAATCCATCTTCTTTTAATCATCTTTAATTACCTCAAGATGATAGTAACTTCCTTCAACTCATAGAAACTCAACACTCACTTATCTTGAGTGACCTTGATTCACGAGACCATGCTGCCTACATCCCGCAACCCGTCTCACAACCTCTTGATAATCATTCTGCAACCCGGAGTTTATTTCCCTCACTCTTCCAACATTATCCTGCGTGGTGAAAATAACATAGAATACTCCAACTATTCTCCTTCTTCTCAAAGATTATACTGCAAAAGTTCGATTCTTAATCACACTACTGCTTGAAACCCTTAAACACCACAGTGTCTGGCTTTCAAATTCACTAGGACCGCTACTGAGAGTCACCCACTCTGACGGGACCTGAATACAATCAACTCCAAGGCTCTTCTAGCACAGTAATATGCTCTCAACGAAGCACGTGACGGAGTCACTTCCCTTACAACTTTCCTA
This sequence comes from Nicotiana rustica, assembly GCA_005239535.1. Lineage (NCBI taxonomy): Eukaryota > Viridiplantae > Streptophyta > Magnoliopsida > Solanales > Solanaceae > Nicotiana > Nicotiana rustica. The sequence continues at coordinate 102,523 of ML511232.1, forward strand.
GACCTTAGGCACAACTTCTGAATCTTCCAGAGCGTAACCCTGGTCCAATAGGACAAACTTTGCACATTTTTATCATATGCCATGCTCGATTACCGCTTTACTCCTTCCTCTTAGCTGTAACAACTTGCCGATACACCGAAAAATCTGCAATCCCATGAGGACGCAACCCTACAACCCAACTGCAGGTGGTAGGACTCCCCCTCTTAGCCCGAAGCCACACCCTGCACCACTCCAGACACTGCTGAGACCTGTTCTTCTTGTTGACATGACCTTGCTCAACCAATCCGTCAAATTCTTCCGAATTTCCCTGTTAGCATTCCCCAAATACTCAATTCTCTAGCACCATTTACACATTCTGCTTCCTACCGACTAGCCACTGGGATCCTTCATAGAAACTTGCCTACCCCACAACCGCTATCCTACTCATAGAAGATAACCCACCTATGGAAACTCACCAACCGACACCTTCCTCTATGTTGTGAGGCACACTTCCTATGACATCGAGACCCCCATCTTAAGCTTGTCCTCCTTCACCGACTTGACTAGTCCGTCCGCTCCCCATGAACATCCACTATGCGCACGACAACATCTTCTGATTCCAAGCTATGCTTCATCCCTCTTCACCCCTAACAACTCCTCTCGGTGGAATCTAACCTTCCTCCGAATAACCAACTTTTCGGTTTAAGCTTGTGGACCTACTTCCTGTCCACAAAATTTCTCAAACCTCTTCAAGTCCTCCTCAAGGTAGACAACTGCCTTACCACTGAACTCATAGGCTATACTGCCACTTCTTACTTTTCACATGGCTTCCTTCATCGCATGCTTCTCAACTGCTACCTCATTTCAATATCATTCTCTGTAGCTTTTGAACAAGCAGATCACCACGACTTCAAACTCTCTAATGATCATCTTTCTTGAGCTGCCTTCATTAGAAACGCTCATTCCAATACTTAAACCACCCCACACCACGGTCTATAACAGCTGCTTCCTCAACACTACTTCACAACACTCTAACTCAATGCAACCAAAGAACTATAACACCCGCGAACTTAACACGTTCTATTGGATCAAACATCGGTACCACAACACGGGAGAATACTCCACCTTGCTCGATAACACCAAGCTTCATTACTTTTATCACACAAAACCTGACTATTTATAGTTCAATCTCCTTTCTTTTTCCGGAACTAAAATGTTGAAATCTCGAAATCCTACTTTGAGGAGACCTCCCTTCAATCCATTCACCACCCCCGTCCTACGAGCAATCATTCTACCGCTAAATCAACATCGCGCGATAACCAATCGGAAACATCATCACTATCTGAGCATAGTCTCAAGGCTCTCAGAAATACAACAACTGAGCTGAAATAACATAATATCCACTTGCAGGGCGACAACAACAGTCCAATCGACTATGCATGGGAAACATCATGCACCGTATCTGTAGCCCCATTACAATTCCTCAAACTCTCGATTATAGGAAGAGCTTCGCGACGTATAAGATTGAGTAGGAAGAAACATAGGCATAAGCCTAAGAGGAATCAAATCGCATGATGAGATATCAAGAAGGGAAGTACTCCTAACAGCTATGTAGCCTCTCGAAGATAAGTAAAGACGTCTCCGTACCGCACCGCAAGACTCTACTAGACTTGCTCATGACTCGTGAGGCCTACGGGAACCTAGAGCTTTGATACCATGTTGTCACGACCCAAAATCCGTAAGGTCGTGATGGCGCCGGACACTACTGTCAGGCAAGCCAATCCTTACTTAATAGAAGAAATTTCCTATTTTAGCATTTTTGAAATCGTTACTTTTCATTTTAATACATAACATCTAGATAGAAATTCATTCGTAGGAAAAACAACAGTTCATTTATGTAAAACACAACCCAAATACATTTCCCAGAACCCGGTGTCACAAGTGCATGAGAAGATTCTAAGAGTTTATACAAATATTACAAAGCTTTTCCGAAATACAGATTGGACAAGAAATTTAGAAATAAAATATAGTACATAGAGGGAGACTCTGTCAGCTGCGGGACGCCTCCGGATGATGCAGCACGCCCAAGTCTCCGAGTGAACCACCGCTAAGGGTGTACCTGTGCAACAAAATGCACAACAAGTGTAGTATGAGTACGAACACAACGTGTACCCAGTAGGTATCTCGCCTAACCTCATAGAGGTAGTGACGAGGGGTCAAATTTGACACTTACTATAAGTCAGTCTAGTATAGTCTAAGTGAGAAGCTAAGCATGAGTATCATAATCAATTAATCAAATAATCACAGACTAGAAACGTCGATAAATATCACCTTGTTCCACATTTTTCACATAAATCCTCCTTCTTTTAAACTGGCAACTCAATATACTTAGGCCAATATACATGTATAAATCACAGGAAAATACGCAACATTTATCATGCACAACATATATGGCGAGGGTCGAACGGCGCGGACCAACAATAATAGACTGTACACTGCCGAAGGGTCGATCGGCCCTAACCATAGATGCATCTATTTTTCTCCGCTCACGAATCGATCATGCGACGCGGTCAACATTAATAAATACGGCTAGCCTACTTGCAAATCATACCTGTGACTCAGGTTCTCATAGGTACACGTATTCACATAAAGGAATCCACATTTTTGTTTAAGAAGACATTTTCCCATAGAAGTAATAAAATGCTCCTTAATTACGCATGACGATAATATTTAGAAAATATTTCTGGAAATTCGTTTGTCAAATCTTAACAGTATTCAATAAGTAACCTTGCTAAGAACACCCTGATCCACGGGGGAAATCAATCCTATTTCAAAATAATTAAGAAGATACGCTCTAACCCTTTTAGGAAAATAGATTACCAATTTTATTAGTATTATCAGTTTAATATCATGACAGGATCGCATATACAACACGTAAGGCATGCAGGTGGGTACTAGACTACCCGGACATGGCATATTAGTAGCTACGCATGGGCTCCCGTCGCCTCGTCCGTACGTAGCCCCCGCAAATAAATTTCATATTTTTATTGAGTTCACCTAGGAGGACAATTCCCCCTCACAAAGTTAGAAAGGAGACTTACCTTGCTCTGAAATTCCATAAACGGCCTCCCAAGCCTTCCCGACGACTCGAATTGTTGCAATATGCTTCGGTACTAGCCAAATTACGCAAACTAATGAGAATATACTCAAATACTTGTTAACAATTCAAATTATAAAAATTCCCAACTCCGCTTAGTGAAATGAACAAAATTCCCTCGGGCCCACGTGCCCGGATTCCGAAATTTCTCGAAGATATACTCTTCCCATAGCTTAACTAGCTCAAATATACAATTTACTCCTAATATCATGCTCGAATTCGTGGCTAAAATCCACTTTTACCAAATTTTTAGTTTTTCTCCAAAACCCCATATTTTTCCAAAAATTCATGTTCAATCCAAGTAATAAATCTTGTATTTAACTTGAAATGAGTAGGAGTAACTTACCTTATCATAGATGACAAAAATCCTCTACTGAAGCTCTCCAAAAATCGTCTATGGCTTTGAAGAAAATGACAAAAATCCCGGTTTAAAACAACACTGCCCAGTTCTGACCCTCTATGCGATCGCATGAAGTACTCTGTGATTGCATAGGTCACCCTTCTGCCTCCTCCGCGATCGCACCTCACGAACCGCGATCGCACAAGTCAATACCCTGCACCCTCATCTCGCTTCTCTATGCGAACGCAACATCCGGTCCGTGATCGCACTAGCCGATTTCCTCCTCCTATGTGATCGCATTGCACCTCCTGCGATCGCATAGGCAAAAAATCATTTCCCCTCAATTCCTTCTCCGCGATCGCACAGCTAAGGTTGTGATCGCATAGAACACCAGCAGCACTAGAAACCATCAACAACAAATTCACTCCGAAATGTCCCGAAACCACCCTGAAACACACCCGAGGCCCCTGGGACCACGTCCAAATCACACAACTCAGTCCCATAACACCCCACGAACTTGCTCGAGGCTTCAAATCACATCAAACAACGCCGAAATCACATATCGGACTAAAACCCAACTTTATGAGCTTTGAAATTTCTAACTTTCACATTCGATGCCGAAACCTATCAAATCACGTCCGATTGATCCCAAATTTTGCACACAAGTCATATTCGACATTATGGACCTGCTCCAACTTCCGGAATCGCTTTCCGACCCCGATAACAAATACTCAACTTCCGGTCGAATTCTAAAAAACCTTCAAATATCTATCTTTAGCCAGATACCTTCAAAACGACCTCCGGACATCCGAATTCACTTCCGATCGCGCTCCCAACTCAATAATCACCATATGGATCTATTCCCAGACTCGGAATCCCAACCGGATGTCAATATCTATTAAATGCCCTTCAAGCCAAACTTAGGAACTTCATTCAAAAATGCTAACTTCCACATTATAAGCCGAAACGCTCCCGGGTTATCCAAAACCCGGTCCGAACATACGCCCAAGTTCGAAATCATCATACGAACCTACTGGAACATTCAGATCCTGATTCCGAGGTAGTTTACTGAAAATTCCAATATTACTCAATTTCTTCAACTTAAGGCCTCTAAAAATGAATGTTTTCCTTTCAATTCAACTCTAATCTTCTTGAATTTCAATTCCGACCATACGCACAAGTCAATATACCTGAAATGAAGTTTTTCATGACTTCCAACCGCTGAACGACACGCTAGAGCTAAAAACGGTTGGTCGAGTCATTACATCAACAATATATATAAAATAAGCTACAACCTATTTCAATACAACTACCCCAAGGACTGGTAGTACAAGTCACGAGCCCCTATGATTTAGATTTACAAAGCCAAATGAAGAACAAAACAATATTTGTTTTAATTTTACATAAATATAGATGAATCCAAAATTATCATGAACAAGATGTCGCTAGAATCTAGAATGCAAATACATATTCAGTGCACGACAACGTCCTCCACAACTACACAACTCCAAGATCTGCACGCAAGGTGCAGAAGTATAGTATGAGTACAACCAGCCCCATGTACTCAGAAAGTATTGTGACGAAACTCGCTGAAGTAGTGGCAAGGTTTTTAAGTCAGCATACACTCACCAATATAACATGTTCAGTTAGATTTACAATATAAACAATACTTGAAATAACATAGAAGAGTAAAAGAACAAATATGCGAAGTAGTAAATGGTTACTAAAAGATATCACATTCAGTTTCCTCAATATCGCAACTAAACCTTACTGAATCAAATGGAATGACAACATCCTTCATGCATTCATTTCATCCTTACAAAATATATGAATGTATGATAAAAATTGGAACGACAACACCCTTCGTGCATTTATCTCATCCTCACCAAGCACATGTAGCATAGTACCAACCAGGTAAAAAATACCAACACAGTAACAACAAAGTGGAAAGTACAAAAATAGCAATAACGAACAAGGCATAGCATTATAGACAACGGTAACAGACAAGGTGGGAGGCACATAAGTAATGATAGCAATTATGGTAGGTCAACATAGATTTCACTAACTAGCATGTTAGAAGGTTTGGATGAAAACACAACAAACAAGAAAATGCATAGATGTAAATATAACAAATAAGAAGGAAATCATGATCTTGAAAATATAAATTCATAGAATGCGTGGGTATAATAATAACAAGTAAGGTAGAAGGAAAAGACGGAACAACAACAAGTAACATAGAAAGTATAGGTGCAACAATGACAACTCAAAACAAAGACATAAATGTACAGGTAAGGGAAATATATCACAATATAATGCATGTCTCTGGTCCTCGCCTCCACGGAAACACTCCTCGTTCCATGAACTCTCATCCACACATTATTGTCAAGACCCAAATTCGTATTCAGGTCCTGATGGCGCCCAACACCGGAGTCAGGCAAGCCAACACTAGTTTGCTAACGAAATTAATTAAATTAATGAGATGTTCAAATACTTGTCCAGTTTTAATTTAAGAAGTCCTTTAATGAAAGTGAGGAAGTGAGGCAAATTGATTTAAAGTAACTCAAAAATCGTTTGCCAGCATAACAGAGTAGCATAACACTAGCGAGTCAACTACGTGTGCCAAGACCTAGTGTCACAAGTCCACAGTCAACTAGTGGAATATACAAAGCTAGACAAAAATAGAAGTACTACTATCTGAAAAGAATAGACAGGAGTATCCCAAAAATAGTAGAAATATCCACAGTGTTGCTGAGGAACGCCAAGAGGAGCAGCTGAACGTGAAGTCGGGTCCAGATAGTAATCTCAATGACGGACGCCGGAATAGTGACCAGGTGCAACAACCTCAGAACATGTATAATTAAGTACAGAAGCGTAGCATGAGTATATATAAAAAAATATGTACCTAGTGAGTATCCCGTCTAAACTCGAAGAAGTAGTGACGAGAGGTAGACGTGTTACTCACTAGGGTCAATAACCAATAATATGATTAAATAAGCTAGACAGGAAGAGTAGTCATGAAAATCACTAAGGCATGAAGTATCAATTATATAAAGCTGCAATTAATTCTCATGGACAATAGTAATTATCACAAAAGTCTCAAGTTCCCCTTACACGTGGCGTAATTTATTTAATAATAACAAGACTCTCTGTCAAATACATAGCACATAATATGCCGAAGCGTACGGCCAAAGCAAGGCAAAAATAAATGTGCACTGCCGAGGGTCGAGCGGCACGAAACATAGATGCATCCATTACCCCGCTCGCGTAGCGATCATGCGACGCGGTTGACATTAATATAAGGCTACCCCTCTCACGAATCATACATGCGACACGGGTGCTCGTGGACATACCCAGAATTGTCAGGGAATTCAGGAATTTATCATGGATTATTCTTGAAATCAGAGATTTAAGTACTTAAACTTACTCATAGCTTCCTAATATCCTCATGTCAATTTCAAAGATAATAAGCAACTAGGAACACATGTAAAGATACAGGTAAGGCACATAAAGTCATGCTTGTGAAATCCTAAATTCTACCTGATACAACAGAGTAGTAGCTACGCNCATGTAAAGATACAGGTAAGGCACATAAAGTCATGCTTGTGAAATCCTAGATTCTACCCGATACAACAGAGTAGTAGCTACACACGGACTGTCGTCACTTTGCGCGTACGTAGCCCCCGCAAATAAGGACAATTCAATCATTTAAATTTACCTGTGGGGACAATTCCCTCTTACAAGGTTGGAAAGGAGACACACCTCGCGTAGAACCTACTTCTTGGGTCAAGAACGTGCCCGAAACTCAAAACTTGTCACCCAAGGACTCCTTAATAGCTAGGCTGAATACCCTCTGGAAAGCCCTCAAAATAGCCAATGGAGGAGAAGAGAATTGTGAAAAATGGCCAAATCCCTTATTAAATGAGATCACTTCCTTCAGTGATCTCGCACTTGCGGCTTGAGGATCGTACCCGAGAGCCAAAGGTCGAACCTGCGGAAGTGGCCTAGGAGGCCTAGGGCCGCCCTTGCGTATGAAGTCCCGCACCAGCAGGTCCGCGCCTGCGGAAGGAGGTCCGAACCTGCGGTTTGGACCAGTTCCCCTGGGGGTCACACCTGCGGATCCTTGACCGCAGGGGCGGTCTCGCACCTGCGACCTGGGCAACCGCACCTGCGGTCACACCAGATCTGGTGCACCAGCAACTGAAGCTGCTTATTTTTTTGACTCCGTTTGGTGTCTGCGAGGCACTTGGGCCCACCCGAGCCCCTGTGCAATTATACCAACAAGTCCTAAATCATATTACGGACTCGCTCGAGCCTTCGAAACACCCAAACAATGCTAAAACTCAATATCACCCCTTAAAACCCCTATAATCAAACTTAAGAATTTCTAAGTTCTTGAATTCGATTTTAATGCGCCGAACCGACATAACGGAACTATTCCCTGTCTCATAATTGTCTTTGTACATTGATAACACAAAAACACGTTCCAACCCAAATTATGAACATAAGGAAACTCTATTTTCGCTATTTGGCGTCGAAACACTCTCGGGTCATCAAAAACCCATTCTGTACATGCGTAAAAGTCTGAAATAATCATACGAAGCTACTTGAATCGTCGAAACTCGATTACGAGGTCGTTTACTCAAATGTTGACCGAAGTCAATCTTGGCTTTAAAAGCCAACCTTAAGGAACCAAGTGTTCCTATACTATTCTAAACACTTCCAAATCCCGAACCACCCGTCCCCGCAAGTCGCAAATCATGATAGGCTGCTACGGGAAGTATTATTTGGGGGAACGGGGTCCGAATACACAAAAAAACCGGTTGGGTCGTTACGTTCTCCACCTCATAAACAAACTTTCGTCCTCGAACGGGTCTAGAATCATACCTGAAGTGCTGAATAAGTGTGGATATCTGCTTCGTATGTCCTCCTCGGACTCCCAAGTCGCCTCCTCGACTGGTTGGCCCCGCCAGTAGACCTTCACGGCACAAAACTCTCTTAGATCTCAATTGACGCTCCTATCTATCAATAATAGCAATTGGCTCCTCCTCGTAGCCCAATCTCTCATCCAACTGAATAGTATTGAAATCAACAACATGAGAGAAGTCGGAGTGATATCTCCGGAGCATGGATACATGGAATATCGGATGGACTCCCGATAAGCAGGGAGGTAAGGCAAGCTCATAAGCAACCTCTCCAACTCACCCCAATACCTCGAAAGGGCCTATAAACCTCGGGCTCAACTTTCCCTTCTTCCCAAATCTCATAATGCCCTTCATCGACAAAACCTTCAGCAGAACCTTATCTCCCTCCATAAATGATACATCACGATCCCTCTGATCCCCATAGCTCTTCTGTCTGGACTGTGCTGTGCGGAGCCTCTCCTGAATTAACTTCACCTTCTCTAAAGCATATCTCACCAGGTCTATACCATATAACTTGGCCTCACCAGGCTCAAACCACCCGATGGGAGAACGACATCGCCGACCATACAAAGCCTCAAATGGAGCCATCTCAATGCTGGACTGATAACTATTATTGTAAGCAAACTCGGCCGAAGGCAAGAACTGGTCCCACTGGCCTCCAAAGTCAAGCACACATGCTCTGAGCATTTCCTCCAATATCTGAACTGTACGCTCTGACTGACCGTCAGTCTGTGGATGAAAAGTTTTGCTGAGATCTATCTGAGTACTCATCTCTCTGTGCAATGCTCTCCAGAAGTGAGAGGAAAACTGAGGACCTCGGTCTGATATAATGGACACTGGTACACCGTGCAACCGGACTATCTCCCGAATGTAGATCTGAGCTAACTTCTCAGAAGTATAAGTAGTAGCCACAGGTATGAAATGCGTCGATTTGGTCAATCTATCCACAATAACCCAAAACCGAGTCAACCTTCCGCAACGTCCGAGGCAACCCAACCACGAAGTCCATAGTAATGCGCTCCCACTTCCACTCAGGAATGGGCATCTGCTGAAGTAGGCCTCCTGGCCCCTGGTGCTCATACTTAACCTGCTGGCAATTAAGACACCTAGCCACATATTCCACGATGTCTCTCTTCATTTGTCTCCACCAGTAATGCTGCCTCAAATCACGATACATATTCGTAGCACCCGGGTGGACAGAGTACCGCGAATTGTGTGCCTCCTCTAAGATCCTCTACCTCAAGCCATCAACATTAGGAACACACAAACGATCCTGAAGTCACAAAACACCATCCTCGCCAATAGTAACCTCCTTGGCACCACCGTGAACCACTGTCTCTAGTAGCTCTGCCAAGCGTGGATCATCATATTGTCGAGCCTTAATCTCTTCCAATAATGAAGACTGAGCAACCATATGCGCAAGAACTCGTCGAGGCTCTTAAAGACCTAATCTCACCAGGCGATTTTCCAAGGACTTAATGTCCAAGGCTAGAGGTCTCTTCTCAGTTGCAATATAAGCCAAGCTACCCATACTCTCCGCCTTCCTACTCAAAGCATCTGCTACCACATTCGCCTTGCCCAGATGATAAAGAATGGTGATGTCATAATCCTTCAGCAACTAAAGCTACCTGCGCTGCCTCAAATTAAGATCCCTCTGCTTGAACAAGTGCTTAAAGTTGTGGTGGTCTGTATACACCTCACAAGATACCCCATATAAGTAATGCCTCCAAATATTAAAAGCATGAACAATCGCCGCCGACTCCAAATCGTGTACAAGGTAATTCTTCTCATGAACCTTCAGCTGGCGCGAAGCATAAGCAATAACTCTCCCTTCCTGCATCAATACGCTCCCCAAGCCAACGCGTGAAGCGTCGCAATACACTGTATAAATCCCCGAACCGGAAGGCAATACTAGAACTGGTGCCAAAGTCAGACCACTGAAATGGAGCATTCTTCTGAGTTAATCTAGTAAATGGGGCTGCAATGGATGAAAATCCCTCCACAAATCGCCGCTAGTAGCCTGTTAGACCCAAGAAACTCCTGATCTCTGTTGCTGAAGTAGGACGTGGCCAGCTCTGAACTGCCTCAATCTTCTTAGGATCAACCTTGATACCCTCTCCGATTACTACATGTCCCAAGAATGCAATAGAATCTAACCAAAACTCACACTTGGAGAACTTAGCATATAGCTTCTGTTTTCGTAAGGTCTGGAGCACAACTCTCAAATGCTGCTCGGGCTCTCCCAGGCTACGTGAGTAAATAAAAATGTTATCAATGAAGACGATGACAAAGGAATCAATATATGCCCTGAACACCATATTCATCAAGTCCATAAATGCTTCTGGGGCATTAGTGAAGCCAAAGGACATCACTAGGAACTCATAATGGCCATATCTCGTACGAAAAGCAGTCTTCAGAACAACCGAGGCTCGAATTTTTAGTTGGTGATACCCCGATCTCAAATCAATCTTAGAAAACACCTTATCACCCTGCAACTGGTCAAACAAATCATCGATGCACGACAATGGATACTTGTTCTTAATAGTTACCTTGTTCAACTGGCAGTAATCAATACACATCCGCGTGAACCTATCTTTCTTATTTACAAGTAGAACTGGAGCACCCCACGACGATACGCTCGGTCTGATAAACCCCTTAGACAAAAACTCATCAAGCTTATCCTTCAACTCCTTCGTAGCCATACGGTACGGAGGAATAGAAATATGCTGAGTGCCTGGAGCTACATCAATACAAAAATCGATATCTCGATCCAGAGGCATGCCCGGAAGGTTTGTAGGAAAGACATCCGCAAACTCTCGAACAACTAGCACTGAATCAATCGTCGGAGACTCAGCGGTGGTGTCCCGCACATAAGCAAGATACGCGAGACAACCCTTCTCGACCATATGTCGAGCCTTCAGGAAGGAAACAAATCTACGAGATGCACTAACCGAGGAACCTTTCCACTCCAGCTTAGGCAACTCAGGCATGGACAAAGTAATCGTCTTGGCATGGCAATCCAAGATGGCATGATGAGTAGATAGCCAATCCATGCCTAGAATAATCTCAAAATCAACCATGTCGAGCAATAGAAAGTACGCTCTAGTATCGAACCCACAAAAGGTGATCATATAAGACCGATAGACCCGGTCTACGACCACAGAATCGCCCACAGGAGTTGACACATATATAGGAGACTCCAAGGACTCGCGATGAACATCCAGAAAACAAGCAAAGGCTGACACATATGAATAAGTGGATCCTGGATCAAATAGCACTGATGCCTCCCTACCACATACTAAAATAGGACCTGTGATCACGGCGTCTGAGGCCACTACATCTGCTCGGGCCGGAATAGCATAGAATCTGGCTGGTGTACCTGAAGACTAACCTCTGCTGGACGGAATAGAAGCTAGTTGAGCTCCCCCTTCCTGCCCTCCACCCTTGGGACGACCTCTACCAGCCTTCCCTCAACCTCTGTGTGTACGGGGCGCCAGTCTTGAGTATGTGGGTTGGTAACTCTGCTGAACAGCCCTGACCCAAAACCCGGGACAAGTCCTCCTCATATGGCCTGACTCACCACACTGATAACACCTCACTGGTGGCACGACATGCTGCCTTGAAGAAGAACCCTGGATAGCTAGGGGACGGTGAGAAACCTCTGGCATAGCACTGAAGTAGGGACTAGGAGAACCGTGATGACCTGAATACCCTCCGGAGGAACCCTGAATAGCTGGTGGGCAGTAAGAACTCTCCGGCATGGCACTGAAGTAAGGCCTCACTGAAGCACCACGGAGAGGTGGTAGTGGAGCTGAATATGGAGTCCTGTTGGGCTGGCCTCTACCAAATTGACCTCTACCCCTGGCTGGGGCACCTCTGAAATCTCCAAAAAATCTAGCCCTCTTATCCTGCCGACCCTTCTCTCTGCCCCTTGATCGGTAACCCTCGATCCGACGAGCTATCTCGACCACAAGCTGATAAGGAGTACCCATCTCCACCTCTCGGGCCATGTTGGCCCTAATACCTGAGTGCAACCCAGCTACAAATCTCCGCACTCTCTCAGCATCTGTAGGAAGAATCATGAGGGCAAGATGGGACAACTCTAAAAACCTGGCCTCGTAATTCGTGACTGTCATCATCCCCTGCTCCAGCTGCTCAAACTGATACTGCAGCTCTTCCCTCTCGGAGGGTGGAATATACCTGTCCAGGAATAGCTGAGTGAACTTCTCCCATAAGAGAGGAAGGGAACCTGCCGGCCTAGCCAGGATAAATGACTGCCAATATCTGCGGGCCCTACCCTTTAGCTGAAAAGTAGTGAAATCAACTCCGTGGGACTCCAAAATTCTCATGTTGTGCAGTCTGCCCCTGCACCTATCCATAAAGTCCTGGGCATCCTCGCCCCTCTCACCTCCGAAGATAGGAGGGTGCAATCGAGTCCATCTATCAAGTAACTTCTCCGGATCGCCATCCGCGGCTGGTCTAAGCTCTGGTGCTACTGCCGGCTATGCTCCACCCACAGGCAGAGTACCCGGAGTCTAATATACTGTCGATGCCTGACCTGCGGCCTGGGCAGCAGGGGTCTGAACTCCCCCTCCCGCCTGAGATGTGAGAGGATCCGCTGGAAGCAAACCAGCCTGGGTCATAGTGTCCATGAACCGCATCATACTGCCCATGACCTCCTGGAAGCCCTGTGTTGTCATGAAATCCATCGCAGCTCGATCTACTGGGCCACCTCCCCTTACTCCTCAGGGATAGGATCCTCTGGGGGTTCTAATGTAGTAACTCTGGGACGCCCTCGTCCCCTACCTAGGGTCGGTGCCCTCCCCCGGCCTCTGCCACGACCTCGGGCTACGGGGGTAGCAGCATTTCCCGGTCTTGGAATATCAGTTGCACGAGTCTGCACCATCTGTGAGAGAATAGAAGAATGAGATTTAGTAAGACCATCAATTGCACGATAGAATAAGAATAAAGAGAGGTTTCCTAACACCCTGTAGCCTCCCGAAGTTAAATACAGAGATCTCTGTATCGATCCGCAAGACTCTACTAGGTTTGCCAGTGACTTGTGAGACCTACGTGAACCTAGAGATCTGATACCATGTTTTCACGACCCAAATTCCTATTCAGGTCGTGATGCCGCCCAACACCGGAGTCAGGTAAGCCAACACTAGTTTTCTAACGAAATTACTTAAATTAATGAGATGTTCAAATACTTGTCCAGTTTTAATTTAAGAAGTCCTTTAATGAAAGTGAGGAAGTGAGGAAAATTGAATTAAAGTAAATCAAAAATCGTTTTCCAGCATAACAGAGTAGCATAATACTAGCGAGTCAACTACGTGTGCCAAGACCTAGTGTCACAAGTCCATAGGCAACTAGTGGAATATACAAAGCTAGACAAAAATAGAAGTACTACTATTTGAAAAGAATAGACAGGAGTACCCCAAAAATAGTAGAAATCTCCACAGTGCTGCTGAGGAATGCCAAGAGGAGAAACTCACTGTGAAGTCGGGGCCAGATAGTACTCTCAATGACAGACACCGGAATAGTGACCAGGTGTAACAACCTCAGAACTTGTACAATTAAGTACAGAAGCGTAGCATGAGTACATATAAACAAATATGTACCTAGTGAGTATCTCTTCTAATCTGAAAGAAGTAGTGAAGAGAGGTAGACGTGTTACTCACTAGGGTCAATAACCAATAATATGATTAAATAAGCTAGACAGGAAGAGTAGTCATGAAAATCACTAAGGCATGAAGTATCAATTATATAAAGCTGCAATTTATTCTCATGAGTCAATAGTAATTATCACAAAAGTCTCAAGTTCCCTTAAACAAGGAGTAATTTATTTAATAATAACAAGACTCTCAATCAAATACATAGCACATTATATGCCGAAGCGTACGGCCGATGTGACGCGAAATAAATGTAAACTGCCGAGGGTCGAGCGGCACGAACCATGGATGCATCCATTACCCCTCTCGCATTTCGATCATACGGCGCGGTTGACATTAATATAAGACTACCCCGCTCACAAATCGTACATGCGACACGGGTGCTCGTAGACATACACTGAATTGTCTGGGAATTCAGGAATTTATCATGGATTATTCTTGAAATCAGAGATTTAAGCACTTAAACTTACACATAGCTTCCTAGTATCGTCATGTCCATTTAAAAGATAATAAGCAACTAGGAACACATGTAAATATACAGGTAAGGAACATAAAGTCATGCTTGTGAAATCCTAGATTCTACCCGACACAACAGAGTAGTAGCTACGCACGGACTCTCGTCACTTTGCGCGTACATAGCCCCCCGTAAATAAGAAAAATTCAATCATTTACATTTACCTATGGGGACAATTCCCTCTTACAAGGTTGGAAAGGAGACTCACCTCATGTAGAACCTACTTCCCGGGTCAAGAACATGCCCGAAACTCCAAATTTGTCACCCAAGGACTCGAAACTCTTAGTAGCTAGGCCGAATACCCTCTTGAAAGCCCTAAAAATCGCCAATAGAGGAGAAGACAATGGTGAAAAATGGCCAAATCCCGTACTAAATGAGATCACTGATTTCAGTGATCTCGCACATGCGGCTCGAGGACCGCACCAGCGGTCCCTCACCCGCGAGCCAAAGGTCGCACCTACGGAAGTTGCCTAGGAGGCCTGGGGCCGCACCTGCGGAGGAAGTCCCGTACCAACAGGTCCGCGCCTGCGGAAGAAGGTACGCACCTGCGGTTTGGACCAGATCCCCTGGGGGTCGCACCTGCGGAGCCTTGACCGCAGGGGTAGTCTCGCACCTGCGACCTGGGCAACCGCACATTTTGTCACACCAGATTTGGTGCACCAGCAGCTGAAGCTGCTGGTTGTTTTGGCTTTGTTTGGTGGCCGGGAGGCACCTAGGACAACCCCCGCCCCCGTGCAATTATACCAACAAGTCCTAAATCATATTACGGACTCGCTCGAGCCTTCAGAACATCCAAAACAACGCAAAACTCAAAATCACCCCTTAAAACCCCTAGAATCAAACTTAAGAATTTCTAAGTTCTTGAATTCGATTTAAATGTGCCGAACCAATCTATACTACTCGGAATAATACCAAAGTTTGCGAGCAAGTCATGAATGACATAACGGAACTATTCCAGGTCTCGGAATTCCGTTCGGACCTCGATAACACAAAACACGTTCCAACCCAAATTATGAACTTAAGGAAACTCTACTTTCGCTATTTGGCGTCGAAACACTCCCAAGTCATCCAAAACCCATTACGGACATGCGTACAAGTCCGAAATCATCATATGAAGCTACTGGAATTGTCGAAACTCGATTCCGATGACGTTTACTCAAAATGTTGACCGAAGTCAATCTTGGCTTTAAAAGCCAACCTTAAGGAACCAAGTGTTCCTATACTATTCTAAACACTTCAAAATCCCGAACCACCCATCCCCGCAAGTCGCAAATCACGATAAGCCACTATGGGAAGTATTATTTGGGGGAACGGGATACGAATACGCAAAACGATCGGTTGGGTCGTTACAATTATAATATAAAAGCAATTGCATGGCATCACCCTTCGTGCTTTTACTCTATTCCCCACATGATAATGTAAACCAATGGCATGACATTAGCCGTCGTATGTAATAATGTTTATGAAATGGTACGAAATCACCCTTCGTTATTTTCACTCTTCCTCACTTGATAATGTTTATGCAATGGCACGTCATCACCCTTCGTGCTTTGCACTCTTCCTCACATGATAATGTATATGTAATGGCACGACATCACCCTTGGTGCTTTGCACTCTTACTTACCAAGAACATGTATATCAATGACAAGCAAGGTATGAAACATGGGTAACATCAAGAAGAGTGGTTAAGCAAATACACCACGTGAATATCAATCACAACTCTTGAACCGATAAACAATTATATATTTTCAAGAACCCTATTGTTCAAACATCTACACAAAGATTAAACTTGCTTTCCAACATAAATAAAGAACCCAAGTACTTCCGAATTACGGCCACAGACATCTATTTTTGATTAGGTAGAGTGATGAACGAATTTAGCACATTAACAGTTTCACAAATATATCACCAAATTTAATCTAGTTATAATAAGCTGAATGAAACGACCTTGCCGGTCGTTTTGAGAGTATTAACCCTGATCCCCTATTTATTTATTTCCCCGTATCCTTCGATGCTTATGTAACTTTCCAGGAGGATTTGTTTTTGGTTTTGGAGTGAAATAGGACACTTAGTCCCTAAAATAAAAGATTAAGTTCTAGGATTTTGACCGTAGTTGAAAGTGTGTGAAGACGACTCCGGAATGGAGTTTCGTCAGTTCGGTTAGATCCATTGGGTGATTTTAGACTTGAGAGCGTTTCCGGATTGTGAATTGGAGGTCAGTAGATGAATTAGGCTTGAAATGGCAAAAGTTGGATTTTTGGGAAGTTTGAGTAGAAGTGGACTTTTTAATATCGGGTTCGGATTCTGATTAAGGAAGCTGGAGTAGGTCCATAATGTCAATTATGACTTGTGTGCAAAATTTAAGGTCAATCGGACTTTTTGATATCGGGTTCGAATTCATTAAGTTTGAATTTGGAGTGTGATTCATGTTTTTAGAATTGTTTGATATGATTCGAAGGCTCGACTTACTTTGTGTGGTGTTTTAGGACTTTTTGGTATATTTGGTTGAGGTCCAAGGGGCCTCGGATGGATTCCGAATGTTTAACGGGCTAGATTTGGACTTAGTGTTATAGGTGAAGCATCAAATATTGTTGTGTCTAGTTTCCTTCTACGCGTCCGTGAAGGTTCTCCCGCATTCACGTAGAGGTAGTTTGTGTGCTACTGGAGTTAATCATTCACGTTCGCGATGCATGTCCCACATTCATGAAGCATTAAGATCATAGGCTTAGGCGTTCGCAATTGGGTCCTTGCGTTCGCGTAGAGGGAGGGGCATATGAGTCGCCAAACAATTTGCCTACGCGTTCGCGATTAGGGTCTCGCGTTCGCATAGGGTCAGATTGTGTAAGCTCTGTGTTCGCGATTGGGACATCGCGTTCGCGATGGAGCTTTTTGGACTGAAGCATTTTTATTCTTTGCGATCGTGAGGATGGTTTTGCGTTCGCGAAGAAGGAATCACTGGGCAGTTATAAACATTTCAAAAACGACGGTTTTGCCATTTTTATCAAAACTTGAGATAGGGAGCTCGGATTTGGGCGATATTTTGAGGGATTTTCGGAGACATCGATTTGGTAATGATTCGTCACTAGTTTTTGGTTATACCACACTAATCTATAATTAATTTCGCCTTCTATTTTATGATATTGTTGAGAAGTTTTGGAATAAAATGGAAGAAGTTCTTCAACCAAACTTTTGGTTTTTTATTGAGATTTTGGTATCGGGTTTGAGTAATATTGGTAAAAGTGAACTCGTGGTTGAATGCGTGTTCGTATTTTGTGATTTTTACCTGATTTGAGGCGCGGGCTTGAGTCGACATTTTGGGGTGATTTTCGAAATTCTTATTAATATCTTGATTTCATTAATTATATTAGTTTATTATAGTTGTATTTATAGTATGTAAGTGTTTTTGGCTAAATTTGGGCCATCTGGAGTAAAAAAGCTGAGGAAAAAGCGTTCTTAATAATTGATTGAGCTTGGCTCGAGGTAAGTGGCTTGCCTAAACTTAGTGTGGGGGAAACCCCTTTAGGATTTGGTACTATTGTGACATTTATATGATATGTGATGTTGTGTATTGAGGTGAAAAGTGCATACTCACGCTAATTGTTGCAAAAATCTGATTTTACATTGAGCAGTAACCTGTTATGTCTTTAATGAATTATCCCAGCGTGTGTAGTCACCTCGAGTGATGGTTTACATGTACATGCTAAGCGGCATTTTATCAGTATATAGTTATCCATTGAAGCTTAGTTGTTGAATACTTCTTTTATTTCCGTTATTTCTGCAATTGTTTGGTTTACTTAGTCATAGCGACTAGGTGCCGTAACGACATCTTACGGAGGGAGAATGGGGTCATGACGTTTAATCATGGTTTCTAGCATTAAAATTCATATTCATATTATTATAGATTTAAATTAAAACATGAAGCAAGTAAATAAGATATTCCAACAAGGCACAAAGAATCGTATAATCTACCTCGAGCATGGATAACCCTGGTGCTTGCATATACACTCATCACTTGGCATATACATCACCCCCACATATAGAAAACAATATCTTTTTATTAGAAAATATTCTCCCAACAAAGCTAGGTAACTTACCTCAAACAAATCAAATTGATACATTAGAAGCGCCATCCCACACGAATCGACCTCCGAACGACTCGAAAATAGCCAAAAGCATCTCAAAAAATCAAATAATGCCAAGGGAATCAAAGACAACTGATAAAGCTAAAATCTTTAATAAAATACTCAAATTCAACAGAAACCCGACAAAACTCACAAATTCTTACAACCCATTCGAATATGTGTCTAACTACACTAATTTCATCAAATTTCGACTCTAAATCGATGTTCGAAACTCAATTATTCACTTTAGAAAAGCTTAGGCAAAATCCCCTAGTTCTCTTTTCGATTCACTAGTTAAATGGAAAATCAAATATAAAATCATGTAAATAATCAAATCCAAGTAAAAAATACTTATCCCAATCCATGTGGTGAAAATCCATTCAGAAGTCGCCCAAATTCGAGCTTTGAAACTCAAAATGTGATAAAATAAACTACTGAAAATAATAAAAATAATATCTTATACATCTGCTTCATGTGTACCCTTCACGATGGTAGGAATGCCTTCGCGAACGCGAGTAAAAAAGTCACTTCCACAGAAATACCTTTCTTGTTCGCGTCTCAAACCCCGCGAACACGATACACATATCAGTTTACACTACACGAATGCAGCCACCATGTCGCGAAAACAAAGTGTAAAGCACTCAGCCCATCAAACAGCCTTCCCGAACATGGTCCCTCTACCACGAACGCGACGAAAAAACACCAGGGACCCCAAACCTTCTACGTGATGCGAAGAACAACATACACTAGAACTTCAGCTAACTTAAAGTAATCAAAAATGATCTGAAGCCACCCCGGAACTCACCTAAGCCGCTCTGGACCTCGCCCGAACATACAAACAAGTTTGAAACATAACACGGACCTACTCGATGCCTCAAATCACACATAATATCATCAAAAACACAAATCGCTCCTTAATTCAAGATTATTGAACTATTTCAAATTTCAAAAATTTAAACTTACGCCGAACACGTCTATACAACTTGGAATCAAATCAAATTTTGCACACAAGTTCAAAATGACACAACAAACATATTTCAACTTCCGAAATTATAATTCTATCCCACTAACATGCAAGTCAACTCCCTGTCAAAATTATTAACTTTTCGAATCTTCAAATTGGCAAATTTCAAACAAATAGTGCCAAAAGCATTTGGAAACATCCAACTGCAAATCCTGGCATATGCCCAAGTCAAAAATCACCATCCGGACCTAGCGAAACTATAAAAACACCGATCCAAGGTCAAATTTACAAACGTCAAACTTGATAAACTCTTCCAACTTAAAACTTCTAAAATGATAATCATTCTCCCAAATCAATCTTGAACTAATCGAAACAAAAATAGATGATGCACGCAAGTCGTAATACACCATATGAAACTACTCTTGACCTCGGACTACCGAACTAAATGCAAATGCTCAAAACAAATGGCCGGGTCATTACACTAGAACTCATTCATAGTAATTTGATGCGGCGAA
Source organism: Nicotiana rustica (assembly GCA_005239535.1). Lineage (NCBI taxonomy): Eukaryota > Viridiplantae > Streptophyta > Magnoliopsida > Solanales > Solanaceae > Nicotiana > Nicotiana rustica. The sequence goes on from ML511232.1 coordinate 122,707, forward strand.
CAAGAACTCATTCATTCTCAGCCTATTGTTATATGATAATTTTCAATGATGATTTAACTAGATTCACTTGGGTTTATTTTATAAAGCACAGATAAGACTTGAAATTTGTTTAGGGAATTCAAAGAAACAGTTGAAGGCGAGCTCAATTCAAGATTAAAGCAGTTATGAACTGATAATGGTAGTGAGTCCACTTCAGATAAATTTCACTTCTTTTGTCTCCGTTATGGCACAAAAAGTGTCACGACCCAAACATCCCTCTGAAGCACGTCATGACGAAACCTAGCCTCTACAACTAGGTAAGACTGACAATTCTCAGAAAATACCAATAACGGAAATTAAGTTAAACTTCTAACTGCAATATATACTGAATAATCAAAAACGATGTCGCTCGGCATGTACAATAACCAAACTCTAACTTACACAACTTTCCCCAAAACTCGGAATATCATGAGTCACAAGATACAGAAAGGAAGTAACATCTCTATACACTGGAGTCTAGTAAAAACAAATACAAAAAGTGTTTGACACAAAGAAGAATAGAAGGGGACTCCAAGGTCTGCGGACGTAGATGATACCTTGAACTCTCCAACAGCTGCCTCGAACTCATGGATAATGCGGCTGATGACGAGCACCTGAATCTGCACAAAACACATGTGCAGAAGAGTAACATGAGTAAACCACAATTGGTACTCAGCAAGTGCCAAGCATGACCTCGCTCGAGTATTAACGAGGTGAAGTCAGGCCCACTGGTATATAATAATAATAAAAACTGGAGAATAAAGCCCTACAATATGAGAGTAGAGTTCAACAAGGGAAAACACAATGAAATAACATAATAGTACATGGAAATAAGCAACAGGGGATCTCCCGAGATACTGTCTCGTAGTCCCAAAAGTAAATATGCAGGGAGAACTCTCGAGGTACCGCCTTGTAGAATCAAAAGTAAATGTGTAAGGGGATCTCCCGAGATACTGTCTCGTAGTCCCAAAAGTAAATATGCAGGGAGAACTCTCGAGGTACCGCCTTGTAGAATCAAAAGTAAATGTGTAAGGGGATCTCCCGAGATACCGTCCCGTAGTCCCAGAAGTAAATTAGTAGGGAGATCTCCCAGGATACCGTCCTGTAGTCCCAAAGTAAATACACAACGCAATCAATTACAGATGATAAGTATAGCAAGAGAATATACAGTCTAGACTAGGTACAAGTCGGGAAAAGAAGTAGGAATTCAGTAGGCATGCTGAAAAGAGTTCAATTAAGTAATTTAGGCACGTAGACATGTTACTATAGGCTAACAGGGTGCTAGCAATGCTAGTATATTCAATTAAGGTGAAAACAAGTGATTACTCGGTAAAAATATCACGTTTTTCAAAAAATAGCACGTGTATGCAGTCGTCACCTCGCATACACGGCGCTCACATAGCAATATCAGTACCAAATCCTAAGGGGATTTACCCCACACAAGGTTAGGCAAGTCACTTACCTCGAACCACGCTAAATCAATCGTAAGCAATGCTCTTCCCACGAATATCCGGCTCCAAATGGCCCTGATCTATCCAAAATCAATTACATACCATAAAGGTAACTATAAGAAACTAATCTAATCAATGAAATCTAAGGTAACACAAGAAATTAGGATATCGTCCAAAAAAGCCTACCCTGGCCCACGTCCCGGAACCAGGGAAAAGTCACAAAATAAGAACACCCATTCAGTCACGAAACCAACCATATAAAAATTACTCAAATCCGACCACAAATCCCCTTTCAAAACTCGAAATCTTAGTTGAAGAATTTCTTCCAATATTTCCCAAACTTCAACCCCAAAATCCGAAATTAAAGATTAAATTAATGATAAATAGTAGGATATAACCAAAATGAAGTGTAGAATCTTTACCTAATCGATGTATTTGAAAATCCCTCAAAATCTCATCCAAATCCAAGCTCCCAAACTCAAGTTTTGATAAAAATGGCTAACCCTCATTTTTGAAGTTTTTATATTCTGCCCAGATGCTCACACTACGCGATCGCGTAGAACAGAATTCCAACCATTACAAATCATGCTACGTGAACACGTCATATCACAAACGATCAAGAACCACTGGCTGCTCACACCTACGTGATTGTGTGTTTCCTCACGCGACCGTGAAGAACAACACTTAAACTCCACTATTGTTTCACTTCCTCTGCGCGAACGCGGCCTAGCCCACGCGTTTGCGATGTACAGCCTGACCAACCTATGTGATCATGTATCCTAACTCGCGAACACATAGTGTAAAATGCCACTTCTCCCAAACAAGCTTAAACGATCGCGTGTCCTCTTAGGCGACCGCATAAGAGAAAACCAGCAACTGAAACACCAGCAATTTCTACACTCTTTCAAGTCCAAAAACTAGTCTGTTTACCAACCAAAATCCACCCGAGGCCCCTAGGACCTCAACCAAACATACCAACAAGTCCTAAAGCACCATACAAACTTAGTCAAGCCTTTGAATCGCATCAAAAAATGCTAAAATCACGAATCAACCTCCAGTTCAAACTTAAAGAACTTGAAACTTCAAATTCTTAAAAGCGACGCCGAATCCTAACAAATCACGTCCTATAGACCCAAAATGTTTCACACAAGTCATATTCAACCCTATGGACCTACTCAAAGTTACAAAATCGGGATTCGACCCCCGATATCATAAAGTCCTCTACCGGTCAAAATCTCCTAAAATTTGACTTTCGCATTTCAAGTCTAAATGATCTACAGACCCCTAAGTCAAAAATCACGCAGAAGAGCTAACAGAACCGACGGAACTCCATTACGGAGTCGTCTTCACATAGTTCTGACTATTGTCCAAATCCTAAGACTTAAGCTTCCGTTTAGGGACTAAGTGTCCCAAAACACTCTGAACCACAACAAATACCTCCCGAAAATACACATAAGCAGAATGAGATAGGGAGGAAGCAGTAAACAGGGGATCGAGGCTATAAGTATCAATAGGACCGGTCGGGTCGTTACATCCTCCCCCTCTTAAAACAATCGTTCGTCCTTGTACGAGTATAGAGACATACCTGAAGCGGTGAAAAGGTGAGGATAACGGTTGCGCATATCATGCTCGGTCTCCCAAGTCGCCTCCTCGATCAACTAACCCCTCAATTTCACCTTCACAAAAGAAATAATCTTTGATCTTAGCTTTCTGACTTGCCTTTCCACAATAGTCACTAGCTCCACAACATAAGATAGATCCTTGTTCAACTGAACTGAGCTGAAATCCCATACATGAACCGGATCACCATGATACTTTCGGAGAATAGAAACATGCAATACCGGATCAACTCCTACCAAAATGGGAGGTAAGGCAATCTCATAAGCAACCTCCCCAACACGCCGCAACACCTAAAAGGGGCCAGTGTACCTTGGGCTCAGCTAACCTTTCTTCCCGAACCTCATAATGCCCTTCGGGGGTGATACCCGGAGCAAGACCTTCTCTCCAACCATGAATGCCACATCATGAACCTTCCGGTCCGCATAACTCTTCTGTCTGGAGTGGGCTGCGCAATGTCGATCTTGAATCACCTTCACCTTGTCCAGGGCATCCTGAACCAAGTCCATACCCAATAATATAGCCTCACCCAGCTCAAACCAACCCACCGGGGACCGACAACATCTACCATACAGAGCCTCATACGGTTCCATCTGGATGCTCGACTAATAATTGTTGTTGTAGGCAAACTTTGCTAGTGGCAAGAACTGATCCCACGGCCCTCACCGACTCCATCCCACATGCACGAAGCATATCCTATAATATTTAAATAGTGCGCTCGGACTGAGCGTCCATCTGAGGATGAAATATTGTGCTCAGCTCTAGTCGAGTACCCAACTCATGTTGTACAGCCCTCCAGAATAGATGGCTTGAAATATAGCCTTATCAGTGTGTCACAACTGTGTGACAGAGGTAACCTTGTCGCTTTTACTTCCACAAAATGTTTTATGATCAACCTGGTTACTGACAAGATTATTTTGCAGGGAAAAAGAATGAACAATATCTATGTCATTGACTTGTCCACACTGTCTGACAATGAACTCACTTGCCTTAGTGTGTTGGACAGTGATCCCCTCCTGTGGCACACAAGACTTGGTCATGCAAGTCTAACTCAGCTTAACAAGCTGATCTCTAAGGACTTAGTGGTAGGGCTTCCTAACATTAAGTTCAAAGAAGACAAGGTTTGTGAGGCATGTGCAAGGGGGAAGCAGGTAAGGTCTTCTTTCAAAATTAAGAAAATGGTCAGTACCACCAGGTCGTTGGAACTGGTTCATATGGATCTCTGTGGTCCCATGAGAACTCTAAGTAGAAGTGGAAAGAGATATGCTATGGTACTAGTAGATGATTTTTCAAGGTTCACTTGGACCTTGTTCTTGACATCTAAGGATGAAGCATTTGAAATGGTCACCTCATTTGTCAAGAAGATTCAGAATCAATTAAGACATCAACTAGCATCCATTAGATCTGACCATGGTACTGAGTTTGAGAATGCTAAGTTTGCTGAGTTCTGTGATGAACATGGTGTGAATCACAATTTTTCTGCTCCTAGAACCCCACAGCAAAATGGGGTTGTTGAAAGGAAAAACAGAACTCTTGAAGACATGGCAAGAACCATGCTTCTATCAAGCAAACTACCTCACAGCTTCTGGGCTGAAGCAATTAACACTGCATGTTATATTATCAATAGATGCATGACCAGACCTCTGGTAGAGAAAACTCCCTATGAATTACATAAAGGGAGAAAGCCCAACATATCCCATCTTAGGGCTTTTGGATGCAAGTGTTATGTGCATAATAATGGAAAAGATTCTTTAGGAAAATTTGATCCCAGAAGTGATGAGGGAGTGTTCTTGGGATATTCTACACATAGCAAAGCTTATAAAATATACAATAAAAGAACTATGTGTGTAGAAGAAAGTGTACATGTTGTCTTTGATGAAACTAACACTTTATCTGAGAGACAGGAACCAGAAGATGAGGAGCTTGGACTGGTGAGGAGAAATGACTATATTGAAGCACCTATGGGAGATGGAACAGGTGATGGACCAGGTCTAACAACCCCACGCAACTCGACAAGGGGACAAGGTTGGAAAGGAGACTCAGCTCGCGTAGAACCTACTTCCCGGGTGAAGAACGTGCCCGAAACTCCAAACTTGTCACCCAAAGACTCGAAACTAGCCAAATATTATTTAAATACGTTAATATACACTCAAAAGTATGAAATTATCTTACTAGTTTAGCTATTTTATCATTCTTGAAGAAATCCCAAAATACATCCCCGGGCTCACATGCTCGGATTCCGGAAATCTTCGAAGACAATGTGATGACCCAAAAGGTCATCCTAAGAAATTCCAACTAAATTTGTGTGCCGAAGCCCCAAAAGCCTCCATTAATCTCACCTCGATATGTGTGCGCATCCCGGGCAGGTAGCCGAGAAACTTCCATGTGAAAATTCGATAAAAATGGGATTTTTGAATTGAATAATTGAATAAAGTTGACTTTGGTCAACATTTTTGGTAAACGGACCCAGACCAATGATGTGACGGTCCCGGAGGGTCCGTAGGAAAATATGGGACTTGGACGTATGCCCGAAATCGAATTCCGAGGTCCCAAGCTCGAGAAATGAATTTTTAAAGAAAATTATTTTCGGGAAATAATAAAGGATTTTGAAAAAGAGAAATTATGTGAAAGCCGTGTCACCGGGCTTGCATTACGGTTTCGGAGCCCAGAACAGGTTTATTATATGTTATTTGTTCTATCTATGAAATTTGGTGTAAAACAAACTTGATTTGACGGGTTTCGGATCAAAATGAGAGATTTATAGTTAGTAAAGTTTTAAGGATGTTCATAAAACTTGAAATTTGGTTAGGAATGTGATTTTATGCTACCGAGGTCCGTATGCAATTCCGAGGCCAGGAATAGTTCCGCTATGTTATTTATGACTTGTCTGCAAAAGTTGAAGTCGCTCCGAGTTGTATGGGTCGGTTCGGCGCATCGTTATAGAATTATAGAATTTCAAAGTTCTTAAGTTTTGAATTCAGGGGTTTTGGAGGGTGATTTTTAGTTTTAGCGTTGTGTTGAGTGTTCCCTGGGCTCGAGCAAGTCCATTTAATGATTTGGGACTTGTTGGTATATTTGGACGGGGGCTCGGGTGGGCCCAGGTGCCTCCTGGACCCCGCACGAGGCCAAAAACCAGCAAAAGATCACTGCAGGTGCACAACAGCTGGTGTGACCGCAGGTGCGGTTGCCCAGCCGCAGGTGCGAGACCGCACCGGCGGTCCAGGACTTTGCATGTGCGGCCTTTTCCGCAGGAGCGGGACCGCTGGTGCGGCTCCCAACTCCGCAGGTGCGAGCCCAGGGTCCCAGGCCCTTTTCCGCAGGGGCGATTAATTTCTCGCAGGCGCTAGACCGCACCCGCGGTCCTAAGGTCGCAGGTGCGGAAACCCCTGTTGGCAGCCCCTTTTAAATGTCCAAAATTTCGGGTTTTCTTGATTTTATCCACCATCAACCTCCATTAGAGAGCATCCATGTTTGGGCAGCACCTCTCACGACCACCCACTGTAAGAGGTAAGTTAAACCCCATAAACTTCTAGTTTTAACATTAATTCCCAGTTAAATTCACTACTAAATCATCTAAAAATTATATAATTAGGTAGTAATTTTAGGGTTGTTGAGGATTTTGTGACTTTCCATTTTAGGCCATGAATTCTTGTAGAAATCACATAACTTCGATCCTTCGACTCCGGGTAATTGATTGCTTCATGAATTTTCGAAAATCTGAACGTGTGGGCTCGGGGTGGAATTTTAGTATTCTTGGAAGAATAGTAGGAAATGTATAATTAGGCTTGGAAATTGGTTTATTGAGTATTTATTGATGTTAATAAATCCTTTATGTCCAGATATTACCGATTCGGAGTTGGATTTGAGAGGGAAGGCTGTGATTGAGGCTTGACTTGCATTTTTGGAGTCGAGGTAATTGTTTGGCCTAACCTCAGCTTGAGGGATTAGGTATAGAGTCTTATTTGCTAGGTGTAACTCATGTCCAACGTATAGGCGTGGTGACGAGTGCCTATATGTTGCGGTCAAGCATGCCCGTGAGTCAATTGTGATGAAACTTACTGTGTTCTTAATTTTCTTCGCACTATGAGTAATTGGTGATTTAGAAGTGATACCTTGATGTTGTTTCATGACGTGGGGAGTTATTGAGTTATTTGTTTCAGTTGAGGCTTACACTGTTGAAATTGTATTTCTGATGCGAGGTTGGTTATAGCTAAGACCCTTGTCGGGCATTTGTTGAGTTTGTAATTGATGATTTCTCCTTGCCGGGACAATAGAATTTTATTGAGTATTTACATGCACTTGAGACTTCTTAATGTTGAGTTTCACCTTATATTGTTGCTTTGTTTTATTATTTGTCACACGAGGGGACATGTCGTGCTGACTGTTCGTTACTTATCACACGAGGGGACATGCCGTGTTGATCGTTTACTATTTGTCGCACGAGGCGACATGTCGTGCTGACTGTTGTTACTTATCACACGAGGGGACATGCCGTGTTGATCATTGATTATTTATTGCACGAGGTGACATTCCATGCCGATGTTATTATATACGCACGAGGGGACATTCCGTGCTGAGTGATTGTGAGGTTATGCACGAGGGGACATTTCGTGCCAAGTGTTATTATATACGCACGAGGGGACATTCCGTGCTGAGTGATTGTGAGGTTATGCACGAGGGGACATTTCGTGCCAAGTGTTATTATATACGCACGAGGGGACATTCCGCGCCGAGTGATTGTGAGACTATGCACGAGAGGACATGCTGTGCCTTTTGCTGTTCATTATCTGTTTGGGAAGTTAAATTCCTGCCTTTATTATTACATTTTAGTTATTACCCTGTTCTACCGTGCTAGAATTTTTTTGCCCCTTTTACCCCCAGCATGTTCTCCCCGTATCTGTCTTACTTGCTTATTTTCGGCGACATTTTTCCTGTTATTATGTAAAATTGCACAGGTACATGTATTGTTGTCAGTCCTAGCATCGTCACTACTTCGCCGAGGTTAGGCTCGGCACTTACTCACTACATGGGGTTGGTTGTACTGATGCTACACATGCACTTCTTTATGTTGTGCAGACTACGTAGCCGGACCCGGTGATCACTGACGGTCGGAGCATCCCATCGAGGTAGACCCGCAGACGTTCGTGGGCCTTGGCGTCACCTTCTACTGTTCACTTTCAGCTCTGCCTTACCTTATATTTCAAAGGCAGTCCTATGTACTTATTTTCAGACCTTTGTTTAAGTAATCTCTTAGACAGTTCGTGAGTATGTGACACCAGTTCTGGGATTTGTATATGGGTTTTATTTCGAAATTGCTATGTTATATTTTGGTTATTTGTTAACCTTCACATTGTGGGCCATCGATGCCTTAGTTATCTTGTTCGTTTTAGTTATTAATGAGTTTTATTTAGTCCAATCGTTGGCTTGTCTAGCGGGTTCACCGTTAGTCGCAGTCATGGCCCGAAGGTGGGATTTCGGGTCGTGACAATAACACTCACCCATAGCCTAAGGATCATTATTATATAGTTTTTGTATGATTTCATGGTAGAAAAGTGGTGAAATTCCCTAAAGTTCATCAACCCTAGGTTTTCACTCTAACCCCTTTGATTTCAACTAATTAGATGTTAATATACCTAAGTTTTGGTATAATAATCTAACATTAAAAAGGAAATTACTTACCTCATAGTAGCAAGGCCGAATACCCTCTTGAGAGCTCTCAAAATCACCTAAGGTGGAGAAGAAATGGTGAAAATTGGTTAAGTCCCGTATTAAATGAGTTCACTGCCTTCAGTGATCTCTCACATGCTGCTCGAGGACCGCACCTGCGGTCTCGCACCCGCAAGCCAAAGGCCGCACCTGCTGAAGTGGCCTAGGAGGCCTGGGGCCGCACCTGCGGAGGAAGTCCCGCACCAGCGGGTCCGCGCCTGCGGAAGGAGGTCTGCACCTGCGGTTTGGACCAGCTCCCCTAGGGGTCGCACTTGCGGAGCCTTGTTTGCAGGGGCGGTCTCGCACCTGCGACCTGGGCAACCACACTTGCGGTCACACCAGATCTGGTGCACCAGCAACTGAAGCTGCTGATTTTTGGCTCTGTTTGGTGTCTCGGAGGTACCTGGGTCCACCCGAACCCCCGTGAAATTATACCAACAAGTCCTAAATTATATTACGGACTCGCTCGAGCATTCGGAACACCCAAAACAATGCTAAAACTCCATATCACCCCTTAAAACCCCTAGAATCAAACATAAGAATTTTTAAGTTCTTGAATTCGGTTTCAATGCGCCGAACCGACCTATACTACTCGGAACGACACCAAATTTTGCGAGCAAGTCATGAATGACATAATGGAACTATTCCTGGTCTCGGAATTCCGTTCGGACATCGATAACACAAAAACACTTTCCAAACCAAATTATGAACTTAAGGAAACTCTACTTTCGCTATTTGGCGTCGAAACGCTCCCGGGTCATCAATAACCCATTCTGGACATACGCACAAGTCCGAAATCATATACGAAGCTACTCGAATCGTCGAAACTTGATTCCGAGGTCGTTTACTCAAAATGTTGACCGAAGTCAATCTTGGCTTTAAAAGCCAACCTTAAGGAACCAAGTGTTCCTATACTATTCTAAACACTTCCAAATCCCGAACCACCCGTCCCCGCAAGTCGCAAATCACGATAAGCCGCTACGGGAAGTATTATTTGGGGGAACAGGGTTCGAATACGCAAAACGACTGGTTGGGTCGTTACACTTTTGTTTGAGGCTCTTGTGACAACCAAGAAGACAATATGACCTTTGTGTATTCTCATGGAATGAACCTGACCATAAAGAAGGTCAAGTTCAACATCCAGTAATACTAAAAACACGCAAGTTTATCTATACACATATTTTAAGTTCAGATTTACACCCGAAATTCCAACAGAGGGAATGAATACTTAATAGGATTCAGCGAGTTTTAAATCTAAAAATTTCGTTTAAAGTAAGGTTTTACAAACAGATCTTTATGCATTTTCCTTAAATTGAATCTGACCATAAGAAGTCAGTCCCATATCCTTAATGCATATTCAACGAGGTAATCATCTTACACTAAAACAAAAATCTAGGGAACTTTCATACATCACAGAAGGTTTAATGGATTTGAACAAGCATTCACAAACATTGTATATGCAAGATTACCCTACTTATGAGTTTAAGCTTTACACATACAGTAGAACAGCCCCAAACAACATTCAAACTACACAACCACTTCAGACATTCAGGTTTTAATTGCTAAGAAAACGACACACACATGTTCGAAAAGTTCTAGAAATAACGACTTTCATACAATGTAGCATTGCTACATACCTCGTTTCAAAGGAAATCAGCCAAAAGAATGACCAAATGAAGTCAGAATATTAGAATTTCAGATGAAAATAGAGCCGACACAGCAACAGCAGCAACACTCAAAGAAATACCAGGAAACCTCTTCTCCAGCATAAACCATTTGAAACCAGAAAAACCAGCAGATGAATTTCAGATGAAGAAAAACTCAACAGCTACCAAAGAGGACCAAATCTTACTGCTTTGATCATAGGAATGCAGAGGACAGTTTGTTTCTTTTTAGAGATGAAGAAACTTCTAATATGAGAGCCCTTTAGCAAAGTAGAAAATACTGAAGAGAAAACCAGATAAAAATCAAGTGTATTTTCTGTGTGAATTCCCACTTTTCCTTAGGAAAAAAAAAGGGTAAAAAAAGAGCTCCTCCTAATGGTGAAAGGTGTGTGTATATATAGAGGAATTTTGGATAGAATATTCTTAGCATATTCCTTATCCAATGGGCGTAAAGGGAGGTACATGTGCAGCTGTCACCCTTATCTTTTGGGACAGCTGCCCTTATTCTAGAAAATTCCAGCCTGTGCAATTACTATTCTACCCCCAAAAAAATCTAATTTCCTAGTTCTAGAAGGTTCTTGGGTTGTTATACCCAAGATTCCTTCAACTACGGTTCCTAAAATACCCCTTAAGGTGCCTGAAATTACCCTTAGGTTAACTAGGGTTAAGTTGGTTATAGTTAATTATTAACTTTAGTTAGTCAATCAGATTAGTTAACCATAGTTAATAGGTAGTCTTAACCAGGGTTTAGGTTGGTTAGTTAGTTGGTTGGGTTCCTAAAGTTAGTTTGGTTATCCTAATTTCAACTAGTCTAGGTGAATAATTAGTCTTCAGATTATGTTAAGGACTTAGCTAACAAGACCTAACAATGTTCAATCAAACCTCCCAATTCAGTAAAGAACATACAAAAATAACCAATTAACAATGAAGTTCAGGAAGAAATTCTCAATAACTGGACATGTTTACCAAACCAGCAAGAATCAATCATGGGGACATTAGTATACTAGATTACTCAAACGAATTAGGGAAAACAACATATATCCGAGGCAGTGCTAAACCCGAGGCTAAAACATGGTCGTCGTGAAATACTTAGGGCCAGGACTAATCGAAAAAACAAAGAAAACATGTAAACATGCAGAAGCAACAGGGACAGAACGAAATACAAAGAAAGGGAAAACTAGCCTAAACAGGGATGCGGAAAAAAAAGCAGAATAGTAATTCAAACGCATAACATGTTCATGATTTTGTTTTCTAATAAAAATAAAAGGATAGATAACAGGAAAGGGGAGATACCCGTTAAAGGTTTTTGTCCGGAAAAATCAAAGTCACCGGACCTTGGCCGGACTCCGGCGGGGTTTGAAAATGGTCCAGACCCACATGAATCAATAGCTCTCATCAAGAGTTATTGACTCATGTAGGTTTGAGTCATTGGTTGTCTTAAATTTGGCCAGAATGAGGATTTTCTAGGGTTTCAAAGTTTCAGATCAGAAATTACTCTTTTCTTGTTGGTTCTTTGAAGAAATAAATGGTGGGAGGTGATTGAGGATGAAGAGGAGAGTGTCTAGGTGAAATTGGGTTTGGATTGGCGGAGCTCCGCCGCCAGAGGCGATTTCTGGCCGGCGGAGGGACGGTGGGAGAACGACGGAGATAGGCTGGTCTTTAGAGAGAGGATAGAGACGAAGGGAAGGGGGGGTTTTAGACTTAGGAAACATGGGGGGTAGGAGGTGTTTGGGGAAAGTTTTATAGTTAGTGTTTAACTAGTTCAGGAGCGTTGGATCAAGTAGATCCAACGGCTGGGAGTTTTATGGGGCAAAACGAGGTCGTTTGGTGTAATTGGGGGGGGGGGGG
>ML511232.1:135037-178808 GCA_005239535.1 Nicotiana rustica
TTTTGGTGGGTAGAGGTGCTTTGGGCCTGGGTAAATCAGCCCAGGTCCGATTTTAGCCTTTATTTCACCATTAATTAATTAATTTCAATTAAGTTTAAACTAAAAAATGTAGTAATTAATTTTAACTTAATTTTTTCCAATTTGTACACTGATTGATCAATTAATTAAGAGTAAAAAATATTTAATTCGACACTCCTAATTATTTATAAAACAAGTTCCACAATTGGTTAAAACAAAGTGATTAAATCCAAAAGTTAACACATTTAAACTAATTTATTATATTTTGTTATTAGTTAAAATAATAATTACATTTACGCATCTAATTATGCCACTTTAAATTATTTATCAAATTAAAAGGCAAAATTACGATTACATAATGCAAAATTAATTCACCAATAGCACTTAAATTCAATAAAAATCGTAAAACTAAATAATTTATTAAATTTTGTGTAAGATTATATGATGGGTAAAAATCACGTGCTCACAGCTGCCCCTCTTTGCTCGGAAACACGAGGAGTTTTCGGGCAAAGACAAAGTGAGCAGTCATGAACGACTTTACCCATTCATATGCTTTGTTGTGAAGGGTTTTTGAAAAGTTTGACCGAACCCTGCTTCAAAGGTTGCCTACATATCCTTGGATATAAAGGAATCAGTTCAGTGTAGTTCTGGAAGTTTTGGTAGCTGGGACTACCGAGTAACTATGGTTTCACTGCGGTTGCTGCTGATCTCCTTATCACACCCAAGTACAAAACGAAAGACTAACTAAACCTATCAGCTGCTAAGTTACAAGATTTCTATCTAAGTCTCGGTCTTCTGTTGACTCTGGCCTGGATCTTGATGCTTGTTAGTCGCAGGTGCTGGTTTTGTCTTATCGTTCCCCGGATCAAGGCAGGATATACTGGACGGATGACTTCAATCTTGCCCTGAATAGTCCATATCTTCCATGTTTCTGCACTTTTGGATTCAATCTCCTCTTTCTTCCTTTTTTTTGTTTTATTATTTTGGATCGAAACTTCTTCTTTTGGTCGTCTCGAGTCCAATGTCCTAAAAACGTGATCTGCACAAAAATAAAAAACAAACAAACAAAATTTCTTCCCCAGTTATTGCTAAGAAAATTTCGCGAGTTATTGTAAGGAGATCTACACTACTTTGTTATTGAAAGCGATGAAAAGTCGGGAGCAGTACACCCGGAGTTATTGAAGACTAGGGAGTGATACCCTACATCTCAAAGCAAGATCAACTAGGGGCTGGTGACCCTATGTTGCAAAATGAAAATCAACTAGGGATTGCATACCCTATGTCGGAAAATGAACTATCAACTAGGGGTTGTATACCCTATGTTGGAAAAGAAATCAATTAGGGAATGTATACCCTTAATTGGAAAAGAAATCATCAATTATGGAATGTATACCCTTAATTGGCAATGATCGGGGAGCGTGTGCACCCATGTCGGGAAAAGAAAATCAATTAGGGAATGTATACCATTAATTGGAAAAGAAAGCAACTATTAGGGAATGTATACCCTTAATAGGAAAAGCAATCATCAATAATGGAATGTATACCCTTAATTGGAAAAGCAAAACATCAATTAAGGAATGTATACCCTTAATTGGAAAAGAAAGACACAATTAGGGAATGTATACCCTTAATTGAAAAGGAAGTCATCAATTAGGGAATGTATACCCTTAATTAGCATCGATTAGGGAGCGTGTGCACCCATGTCGGGAAAAGAAAATCAATTAGGGAATGTATACCCTTAATCGGAAAAGAAAGCAACAATTAGGGAATGTATACCCTTAATTGTAAGAGAAAAACATCAATTAGGGAATGTATACCCTTAATTGGAAAAGAAAGCAACAATTAGAGAATGCATATATCCTTAATTGGAAACAAAGTCATCAATTAGGGAATGTATACCCTTAATTGGAAAAGCAAAACATCAATTAGGGAATGTATACTCTTAATTGGAAAAGAAAGCTGCAATTAGGGAATGTATACCCTTAATTGGAAAGGAAGTCATCAATTATGGAATGTACCCTTAATTGGCATTGATTAGGGAGTGTGTGCACCCATGTCGGGAAAAGAAAATCAATTAGGGAATGTATACACTTAATTGGAAAAGGAAATCATCAATTAGGGAATGTATACCCTTAATTGGCATCGACTTTGGGAATGTGTGCACCCATGTCGGGAAAAGAAAATCAATTAGGGAATGTATACCCTTAAATGGACAGGAAATAATCAATTAGGTAATGTATACCCTTAATTGGAAAAGGAAAACATCAATTAGGGAATGTATACCCTTAATTGAAAAAGCAGATCATCAATTAGGGAATGATACCCTTAATTGGCATCGAGTAGGGAGCGTGTGCCCCCGTGTCGGGAAAAGAAAATCAATTAGGGAATGTATACCCTTAAATTGGAAAAGCAAACATCAATTAGGGAATGTATACCCTTAATTGGGAAAGTAAAACACCAACTAGGGAATGTATACCCTTAATTGGCATCAACTAGGGAGTGTGTGTCCCCATGTCGGGAAAAGAAAATCAATTAGGGAATGTATACCCTTAAATTGGAAAAGAAAACATCAATTAGGGAATGTATACCCTTAATTGGAAAAAGTGTAGCTAGGGTTTGGAGACCCTATACCACTTCAGGTTTGAGCTATTTTCAACATTTCTTTTGAATAAATGCGGGAAAGGATTTTGGAGAAAACTTCCTTTTTGGAGTTGTTGCTGCAGAGCTGCTTCTAGCTCTTGCGCCTTTTCTCTTGGTTGCACCTGCTTTTTGCACGGTGGCTTTTGAGTTGCACATATTTCTTATTTCAACAAAGAACAATTTGTTAGTTTGAAACGGTGGTTGGTTTTGCGGCCTTGATTATTTCAAACTGCTTCATCTCAACCTCTTTGACGAAGATCTCAACCGTTTTCTTGTTTGCTGGGGATTGGGTTTCGTTTTCGACCCCGGGGGCCTTGGTTTTCCAGATTTCGTTTTGGTGACCAGTCACGTGGGACCCAACATTTCAACTTTCTCTTGCCTTTGTAGGCCTTTCACTTGCCTTTGTTTTGGATTTTTGGAGTATCGGGGAATTTTTGGCCCCTCAAATTCTGCTGCAACGATTAGTCGCGGGACATAACCTTTCCTACTTTATTTCGCTTTTATTGGCCTTTCATTTCTGACTTTTCATTCAACTTTAACTATAGGGTATTTGGATTATTTCGGCTTTTCAAACCTTGCTGAGATGGATAGCCATGTGGGACTCAACCTTTCACTTCATTCGCCTTTATAGGCACTTTAATTTGATTTTCTCCTT
Organism: Nicotiana rustica; assembly: GCA_005239535.1. Taxonomy (NCBI): domain Eukaryota; kingdom Viridiplantae; phylum Streptophyta; class Magnoliopsida; order Solanales; family Solanaceae; genus Nicotiana; species Nicotiana rustica. The sequence continues at coordinate 138,351 of ML511232.1, forward strand.
CCAAGCGTTTTTGAATTTGAAGCATCGGCCGCTATGACGAGTCGAGATCAACTCTATCCCCCTGACGAGGCTGGGTGCCTTTTGCATATTAGCCCGTGTCAAATGAGAGCCATTTAAGTCAGTTTTGCCATCCTTTATTTGTTTTGCCTTGGAAATAGAGTCAGACTTAAAGGGATTTAAAGAGAATAACAAAGAAATGGAGACAATGAATTTTTGACATGAAATATCCCTTTCGGGAAGATAAAAAGGACTTATCTAGAGTGTACGCGACTTTCAATGAACATGACATGCATCTTGGACTGGATGCCTGATCTATATAAACCATCTGACTCTCAAAAATTCATCACGACTTTAACTCGAGGTTGAGAAACCTTGCTCCATACCATGTCGATATCAGCGACCAATCATCCTCTTTTCGATTTGTAGTGCCCTTTTCGGGTTTTCACCAGCTAAACTCTCTCATTTCTCTTCTCTCCATTGCCCTGTAGTGCATTTTGCGAGTTTTCACTAACAAGACTCTCTCATTTTTAAAATCTCTACTCACCGTCGCCTTATGGTGCCCGTGTGGGTTTTCACCGATAAGACTCTCTTATTTTAATTTCTCTCATTGCTTGTACGAGGTCCAGTTAGATGTATCTTCCCATTCTGGCTTTTCTTTGCCGATCGATCGGAAGGACTTGAATAGGATTTGGGGCAAAAAGAATTTGTATTGAATTACAACCTTAGAACTTTTAGGCGAATCATTGGCAAATATCAACACTTGCCCCAGCTTAAACTCTTGGGGAAATGTGGATTTTTATTTTGGTGTGACTGAACCCCAGGGAGAGGCTGCCTACGTATCCTTTCAGAATCAAGTCAAACGTAGTTCAAGAAAATATTTTCTTTTTGTTTGATATTTTTTTGTTTTGCTTTTGATTTTCTTTTTATTTTTCTTTTTTCTTTCAAGTTCCAAAGAGGGTAGTCAAGGGAGAGTAACCGGCTCAAAGGGTTTACAAAAATGATAGTGTTTGGGGTAACATGAACGAAAGCCTTCGTCATTTTTATCATAAGCATCATCGTCACGACAAGGTCAAACATAATACCTTTTGACTGCATCTGCATTGACAGTCGTTTCGGGGTCATTTCCTTCGATATCTCCCAGATACAATGCTCCCTTTGGAAGCAATTTCCTTATGACGTATGGACCTTTCCAATTCGGGGCGAATTTTCCTTTCGCCTCTTTGTGGTGTGGGAAGATACGTCTTAAAACAAGTTGCCCTACATCAAAGTTTCTAGGCCGCACTTTCTTGTTGTATGCGCCGGCCATTCTTTGTTGGTACAACTGCCCGTGGCAAACTGCAGCCATCCTTTTCTCATCAATCAAAGTTAATTGTTCCAATCGGGTTTTGACCCATTCATCATCCTCAATTTCTTCTTCGACAATAATCCGAAGGGAGGGAATTTCAACTTCTGCGGGTATGACGATTTCAGTGCCATAAACCAATAGATAAGGAGTAACTCCAACCGATGTGCGCACTGTCGTGCGATATCCTAATAATGCAAAGGGCAATTTCTCATGCCATTGTCTGGAAGTTTGAATCATTTTCTTGAGGATTTTATTTTTGTTTGCTGCTTCAACGGCGCCATTGGCTTTGGGCCGATAAGGGGTGGAGTTGCAGTGTGTGATTTGGAACTGTTCACATACCTCCCTCATCAAGTTACTGTTTAGATTTGCAGCATTGTCGGTAATGATAGTCTTTGGGATACCAAAACGACAGATTATATTAGAGTGCACGAAATCCACCACTACTTTCTTAGTGACAACCTTGAATGCGACTGCCTCGACCTATTTTGTGAAATAGTCGATCCCGACCAAGATAAATCTATGCCCGTTTGAGGCCCTTGGCTCGATCGGCCCGATGACGTCCATTCCCCAAGCAACAAACGGCCAGGGTGCGAACATAGGATGCAATTCTGATGGTGGGGCATGAATCAAATCGCCGTGTATTTGACACTTATGGCATTTCCAGACAAAGTTGAAACAATCTTTCTCTATGTTCATCCAGTAATACCCAGCCCGCAAGATTTTCTTTGCGAGGACGTACCCGTTCATGTGGGGACCTCATCCTCCTGAATGCACCTCGTTCATAATCTTTTCGGATTCTTTGGTATTTACACACCTTAATAGATTTAGATCGGGAGTCCTTTTATACAATACTTCCCCACATAGGAAGAAACTGCTGGCGAGTCTCCGGATAGTTCTCTTTTTGTCCCCATTGGCCTGCTCTGGATATTCTTTTGTTATCAAGAATCTTTTGATATCGTGATACCATGGTTGGATATTCTCTCATGAAAATACTGGTCCTGATACTGTTCCACTGCAACAAGACAACTTGTAACAATCCATAAGTGAACAACTAGCTCTCAAACCACATAGATATCAGAGTTCTCACCCTCTTGAGAACATCATAACAAACCTGAGATCTAGAATCAAAACTAGATCCTCCTTGAAAAATCTGTGTGCGCTTGATGCATTTCTATCCATGATTGAACCAATGAACATTGATGAAGCCCGGAAAGATGCTGACTGGGTAACTGCTATGCAAGAGGAGCTGAATCAATTTGAAAGAAGTCAAGTATGGCACTTGGTACCCAGACCACTGGACAAATCAATAATTGGCATCAAGTGGGTCTTCAAGAATAAACTCGATGAGGATGGAACTGTTACTAGAAACAAGGCAAGACTGGTCGTTCAAGGATACAACCAAGAAAAGGGAATTGATTATGATGAGACCTTTTCTCCTATGGCAAGATTTGAGGCAATCAGACTTCTTATAGCATTTGCTACACACATGTAATTCACTTTGCATCAGATGGATGTAAAGAGTGCTTTTTTCAATGGCTATTTGAAGGAAGAAGTATTTGTAAAACAGCCTCCTGAGTTTGACTGCAATGAATCACCTGATCATGCATATAAACTTGACAAGGCTCTCTATGGTCTCAAACAAGCACTTAGAGCCTAGTACGAGAGATTGTCAAAATTCCTGCTGGAACATGGGTACAAACGAGGCAAAATAGACAATACTTTGTTCTTGAAGAAAAAGGGAAAAGATCTTCTGATTGTACAAATTTATGTTGATGATATCATATTTGGGGCAACAACTGAGAAACTAAGCAAGGAATTTGCTAAATTAATGGGGAGTGAGTTTGAAATGAGTATGATGGGTGAGCTAACCTTTTTCTTAGATCTGCAAATCAAACAAACTTCACATGGAACAATGATTCATCAATAGAAGTATGTGAGAGAACTCCTCAAGAAGTTCAAAATGGAAGATTCAAAGGAGATAGATACCCAATAGCCACAACTACAAAATTAGATGTGGATGAACCTGGTTCATCCGTTGATCAGAAGACGTACAGAGGCATGATTGGATCTCTACTATATCTTACTGCATGTAGACCTTATATTGTGTTCAGTGTGGGACTGTGTGCTAGGTTTCATGCCAATCCAAAGGAGTCCCATCTCACTGCAGTGAAGAGAATCTTGAGATATTTGAAGGGCACTACTGACTTGTGCCTTTGGTATCCTAAAGGCAGTAATTTTGACCTTGTAGGATATGCTGATGCTGATTATGTAGGTTTCCTGGTTGACAGGAAAAGTACTTCAGGTATGGCTCACTTTTTGGGCTCCTGCCTTGTATCTTGGGCTACCAAGAAACAAAATTCAGTAGCCTTGTCTACCGCTGAGGCTGAATATGTGGCTGCAGCCTCTTGCTGTGCTCACTTGTTGTGGATTAAGAAAAAACTCCTAGACTTTGGTATAGATATGGGATGCATTCCTATTTACAGTGCTAACACTAGTGCAATTAGTACGACTAAGAACCTGGTTCATCACAAGAGAACTAAGCACATAGATGTTAGACACCATTTCCTGAGGGATAATTATGAGAAGGGGATGATCTCAATTGAATTTTGTGCCACTGATCATCAAATTGCTGATATATTTACCAAAGCATTGAGTAGGGAGAATTATAAGAGAAACATGCTTGAATTAGGGATGATTAAGATCACCTATTGAAAAAAAAAAGGAGAAAGTTTTATGGCTAGAAATTTTAATTAGGGTACTTAATCAGATTAATCATTTCTCAACACTATGTCTTTGTTGTCATACTCTTATGCCATGTATTAATATGATTCCCTAGTTTCTAATTATGTTTCTCTATTTGTGAATTGAGGTAAAATAAAGTTTTTTTCAAGATGAACCTGGTTCATCCATGCTGGTTTACATGACTGACAAGGTACATTTTCATCTCCATACATGTATTAATTCAAGTACAGTCATACATGAGTAGGACTATATCCTTTTATGGTTCAGTTCAAATTCTTGTACTTACCCAAAATGAACCAGTTTCAAGAAGTTCCGTCTCATTAAATTAGCCTAGTTTTAGGGGGAAAGAAACAGTCTAATCAATGTAAAATCACTGACAGTCCTTAATCGATTAGTATCCTACTTCTGTTAATACTCGTCCGTTACAATTACCCCACCCACAAGTTATAAATAAGCCATAATTACCAATAGTGAATAAAGCTATAGGCGAACCCTGTTCAAGTCATTCTACATTCAAATCTCCACTGTCTTTTGCCCTTTCTTTTTTTTCTCTAAAAAATTAAAAAATGTCGTTTGCTTCATCTGATTCTCAAAATCGTGATACGATGAAGAAGTAAATGAGTCTGATTCCCCACCAGTTTATAGTTCTGAATCCTCTGAGACACCTGAAACCCCTGAACACCATGAGGTTCTTAGACCTACACCAAACCCTATTCCAGCCCCAAAACCCCGTCGTGTCAAGGTTCTTGCACGAAAATCTGTGGCTTCAGGGTCAAGAGCAAAGTTCTTGGAAGATTTGTTACAGGCTGAAGAAGAACCCAAACCTGATTCATCCAGTGAATCATTTAAATCAGCACAAGAGGACAATGCACCTGGTTCGTCAAGTGCTGAGACAGGTAATACTGATGTTACCTCTGTGTTAAATTCTGAAAATAGATTTGTACTGGTTGGGTCTGTGGTGGATGTGGAAGTTCCAAGAAGGCCAAGAAAAACTGGGAAAATTAGTGAGAATGAGGGAGATGCAGGTGTGAGGGGTTCTGGGAAGGATGGTTCCATACTCAGTATTTGTGGCCCCATTCATGATAATCTTGAAGATGGTGTCGTCGTTTTAGGGGGAATTAATGAAGTGGAGGATGTTGCTGCTGGATTAGAACAACTTATGAATTAATGATACCTCTTCATCGAGAAAGTACATTTTCAGGGGTTCGTATTCTCCATCCATGGGGTTCTCAGCAAGATGGTCTGCCAATGCTTGTCCCTTGACTGCCTTTTGAGTCACATAGACAATGTCGAACTCACTAAGAAGGATTTACCATTTGGCCAGCTTGCTAGTGGGCATGGGCTTCTGGAAGATGTACTTCAAGGGATCCATCTTTGATATGAGATATGTAGTATAGGCACCGAAATAATGCCTCGGCTTCTGAGCTACCTAAGTCAAAGAGCAGCAGGTACGTTCTAGTAAAGAATACCGAGCCTCATATGGAGTGAACTTCTTGCTCAGATAATAAATGGCATGCTCTTTTCTTCCTGTTTCGTCGTGCTGCCCCAGAACACAGTCGAAAGCTCCGTCTAGCACTGCAAGGTAGAGTAGAAACGGTCTACCTGGCTCAGGTGGTACCTGATGAGTTGGTATTTTACCAACTTATCTCCTCTCAATATTTAAACTTTGGTATAATTTTGATAGGAAACTAGGACATTTTCTGAGGATTACTTGCAATTTTAAGGTATCATGTGATTTGGAGAAGAAATGGAAGAAATCAAGTCAAAATGAGCAAAAATAGTGAAAAATGACTGAAGCCAGATACTCTTCGTGATCGCAAGGTCTGATCCGCGATCGCAGAAGTAAGTGAAAGTGTTAACCGCGATCGCAATGTTGTTTATGCAATCACGGAGAAGGAATTGGTCACAAGCCCCTGAAGTGTTCTACCCGACCGCAAAGGTTGTAATGCGATCGCAGAAGGTAGAGACCTGACTCTACGCGATCATAAAGTTTTTCACGCGATCGCATAGGTTAGAGACTTGACTCTACACGATCGCAATCATTGTTCCGCGATCGCGAAGCGTTAAATCTGGGCGAAAACTGGGCAGTTTTGGCATTTCATATTTTTATCCCCATACCATTTATATACACGACTTGGCAGATATTTTCTGCATCTTTGGCTTAGGTTAAACACATTTTTTTGTCTTGAAGACAAAGAAGAACAAGTATTGAATCTTGGGTTTGCACACAAACTTGGGTTTTGAAGATTTCTATCTTGTGGTTAAGTTTTCCTTACCCATTTATGTTTGTTTCTTCATTTCCTTGCTTTGCATTGAATATTAAGTGTGTAGTATTTATTATCAACACTTGAATCTTTTTTATTGAAATATTCATATTTAAAGTGTGGAATAAATGCCTTGTTATGCTTATGTATTGAATGACTTTTTTATATTTATGAAGTGAGTTATTGTTACTTTAATTATTCTTGTTCTTTAATGTTTCCAAAGGGATTAGCTAACCCTAGGACTCTCCCATTAACTCCGAATTAATTTGGAAAAAGATAATTTGGGGTTGGGAAAGATTAATTAACAAGAACTTGAGGCTTTAACCCTCATTTTATAGATTATACCTAGGGATAGGATTGAACTACTTGTAGCAAAACTCGGAAGTGCCTAATATCTTAAGTAGGTTAGGAATAATTGAATTAAGAAGTCTTGTTAGTGTTTGGAAAAAGCTAAAAAGAATTATTATCCGTGGCTAATTAACATAAACTCGCTCATATTTGTAAAATTGTGAAATACATTGGATCGTTACTTGAGTGTAATTCACGAAGCATCCATACTTGTTGCCATTGATCATTTTACTTGCTTTCTAGGTTAGTTTATATTTTAGATTTTAGTTATCTAACACCCCAATTTTTTTTAAAGTACTTAAGCATTTTTAAGAAAGTCGATGTATGTTAATTATATCATTTTGTGTGGCAACGAAGACTAATAATATGATCGATATCAATTGAATATGATAATAAGTGTACTAGGCATATTATAAGTGATGTGGGGTCTAATAAGAGTCTTAAGTCTAAGTCAAATTGGAAAATTTCATGATAGACTAAAGTTTCAACTGAGTACGCACAGGACCAAACTTTGGACAATCATATCTACATATATATATAATGATTTATGTGATTCACAACCTATCAAATGAAAGGTCATTGATTCTAGTTTATAACTCTTCAAGACGTTCGTCATTTGGACACTTCTACAAGATGTTATGGCCAAATTACCAAAAGCTGGCAAACTTTTACACTACCGCGCCGCCCCACGTGCCGCGCCATGCGGCGCGGCTGTGCAAATTCTTGTTATTTTGGAACCCGACCCTATTTTGATATAAGACCTTCGGAGGTTATTTCCCCACTCCATTTTGGGAGGATTTTTGAGTTCTTCTCCACTCTATCAAGCCCTCCAACTTCTCCCATTTTCAAGGTGAGTAATGCCTACTAATTTGGTGTTTTATTCCATCAATTCAACCCTAAAACTAACTCAATCCACCATAAAATATTTAGATCTTCAAGAAATGTCTTCAATAATTTTAAGGAGGGTTTTGCAATATTCATTCCAAAAGGTAATCCTACACCCTTAGACTTAAATATCGATTTATTGTGGGAATATGAATATGAATTAAGTATTGGAACTCGTGGTATGGTGATTGGAAGCCATAAGTTCCTAATCTAAATACATAATTATTGTAGATATTGAGAGGTGATTATTTGATGAGATTTTGTTGGTTGGGTGTGGGTGGATGATCATACATGTGATGTTGGAAGTTATAAATTATTTCAAAATGAAGGTGGGATAAGCTGTTGCAAAATTGTGGTAATTGGATGAACTAATTCTATGGTTATGAGATTTAAAGATTTATGTCTACTAGGTGTTTGATAAAATGTCTAAATGACTTACTGTATAGAAACCTTGCTAATATTGGTGCAATTGTGTTGCATTGTTGTAGATTGAAATTTGGTTAGTGTGGTGGACCATTGTAGTATTATTAAGGGGCAAATTTCAGATTTTAGCCGTCCGGAGGTCTTTTCACCTGAGAAGTTCATTTTTGAGTACCGGGTTGTCGCCGTCGAGGTAAGTATCTTGCCTAACCTTGTGTAGGGGAACTACCCCTTAGGATTGAGTCTTCTATGATGATTGTAGCCCGCGTACGCGAGGTGAAAAGTGCGTACTCGGACTTATTTGCAAATAGGTTGCCCTTTTAGGATTTTTAGGTCCTTATATTCCTCGTGTATGAATTGTAATTGTCATATCTGAGTTCCTGATTGCTAGTTTCATCTCTTCCTGATCAAATTAGAAATTACCTGCTAAGTGTTCCTTTGTTTCTTATTTGATCTTAATTGACTTAAATGAAGACTTTGTCTTTCCTACCGTTATGCGATACCTTCCTTCATACACTGCCTATTTGACTAAAACTACTATAATCTCGCCCTATAATTATTTAGCAGTAATTGGAATATCTATATGTTGGTGTCAAGCATGACCGTGAGTCGTACATTGTGAATTCTATGATTTTCCCTTAAGTGCTACTTAGGTTTAGTCCATAATCGTCCATGTTGATGGTATTTCCTTGGTGTTGCCTATCATTGAGCATTGTTCAAGCTGAGTTTATTTTGTGAAGCTAATTGTCTAAGTGAGATTGGTTATAGCTGCTTCCCTTGCCGGGATGATTTGGTTTCTTTGGTTGTGAACTTGAATATATAGAATCATTGTTATATTTGCCTTGTCTTCCCCTCGTTATGCTGTTTCTCTTTGTGCTTGGAATTCCTTTTAGTGGCTACTTCTTATAAGTGAGTTTTTACCATTCTTGTTATTCAAGTCATTGTATTGATTTGCTCATCGCACCTTGCATTCTGTCTTTGTTGCTTTTCCGCCTGTTGTGGAATTGTATGCTGTTTCTGTCGCATTCTGGTTGTTTTCCTCAGTGGATGCATTGTATATTTAAATTGGGACTACGGACGAGATTCCGGGAGCTTTCCCCTTGTACTACATTGCATATTTAAATTGGGACTCCAGACGAGATTCCGGGAACTTTCCCCCTGTACTGCATTGCATATTTAAATTGGGACTTTGGATGTATTCCGGGAGCTTTCCCCCTGTACTGCATGACAAATTCTGAGTTACGGACTGAGTTCCGGTGGATTTTTCTTGAGGAGATTATGATCGAAAAGTTATATTTCAAAAGTATATTTGAAAGGCATTTGTCTTGTAGAAAATGATATTTGAAAGTCATTTATTGGGAAAGTATATTTGAAAATCACGTATCTTGAAATAACTATGTTTTAAAGATTTATCCATCTAAGGATATATATATATATATATATATATATATATATACATTCGGAGAAAATATATTTCAAAGAGGATCTTTCTTTACTGAAATGATTATATCTTCAAAGCTTTCAATATAAACTGCGGTTTTAGAAGTTTTCATCAATTTATTGGGTTTATTGGTTAAAGTCTGATGTGGACAAACTGATGTAGTGCTGTATGTTTATTGTGTGGTGGTTTTTCGTTTTTACTTGTATTTTCTATCCATTCTTCTGGTATTATTATGTTGTTCCGTTGATTAGTTTTCGTTAATTCCTTCCGCATTTTATTGCCATGTTGTTAACTATATCGTAAAACCTTTAGATAGATATTATATCCGATCATTTCAATATTGTTGCCTGTTTAATTTATTAGACCAGTGGTGTCTCGACTAGTCCTCGTCACTACTTCATTGAGGTTAGTCTTGATACTTACTGGGCACCGTTGTTGTGATCTCATACTACACTTCTGCATTTTTGTGTGCAGATCCAGGTAATTATTGTTAGTAGCTGTGCGGATCATTGACGAGGAGACTCAAGGTAACCTGCTGCTGCATTCGTAGGCTTCAGAGTCACCTTCTTGTATTTATTATTCATACCCTGTTGTATTTATTCCGAAAAGTTGTAATTAGAGAATTTAGAGTAAATTCGTAGAGCTTATGACTTGTACTACCGGGTTTTGGGAAAACATTGTAAATTATGTCAAGATTACTCTACCGGGACCGTTAGTTTCCTTTTGTTATTGTTGTTATTCACTAACTGTTAGGCTTACCTAGTCCCTAAGACTAGGTGCCATCACGTTCCCCAACAGAGGGAAATTTGGGTCATGACAAGTTATACACAATTTCAACACTAAAATCTAATTGTTTGGCATTGCGCGATAAGTGATAATTCTATTACATTCCTAATCGCCTCCATATTGTTCTTTGTGGGATTCGACCCCAGCCTTGTTGGGTTACTATATTTGACATTGATCGCTTTACACTATTTTAAGGTGTAATTTGAGCGTATCAAATTAATTTTGGCGCCGTTGTCGGGGAACAATTGGCGTAATTTAGGTTGTTTGAGAAATAAGTATTAGTGCTTTGATCCAAACTTGTGAATATTTGTGTAATTATTTTTGGTGCTAATTTTTTTGTTTTGATTTAAAAAAAATATGGCATCATATAATGAAAATTTGCCGGATGGTAGTTGTTCATACTTTGATGACCCTTGTCCTTATTGTGGAGGACCACACTCGTGGCAAAATTATTTAAATTCTCCCGGGGATGGATTGCGCGCACAATCTCAAACCCATGAGTGGCGTATTTGTGATAGGTGTGGTTGCCAAAATGGTCATTGGTATGATTGTGTAAATTTGTCCGTCCCTTCCCCAAGCCCTCACTATGATGATTCTACTTTTTGTGATGGAAATTTTAGGGGAGAAGAAGTGGAGAAAATTGAGCATGGTAGAAATGGGGAGTTCAAGCTCATGTTGGAATGCTTACTTGAAGAAGGAAACCATGAGAAAAATTCCTTGGAAGAACTTTTGGAGACTAGTCTCCAACATGATTTGGCACATGAAAGATTGCACTCACAAATGGATGCAATGATTGAAGCTTCAAGGGTTCAAAAAACCTTGGAGGTGGGTGATAGCCAAGAACCTTCCTTGGAGGTTGAAGTTGAAAATTCTTCCTTGGCATTTGAACAAAGCCAAGAGGAACTCTCAAATGGTCAAAATGAGAGGATGATGCTCATGTTCGAGGCCATTCTTGCAAATGAGAAAAAGCACAACTTTGCACTAGAGGAGTTGAAGCATAAAGTGACTCAAAATGATGAGCACATCCGCACTTTGGAGGATCAAATGCAAGCATTGATGGAGGCTCATCATGCCTCTCAAGTTGAAAGTGTGGATGGAAGCCAAGAAGAGTTCAATTCCGAGGGTGAGAGGGAGCTTTACTTTGAAAAATCAATACTTGAACTTCCGCCTGTGAGCACGTGATTTTTACCCACTATATAATCCTACACAAAAATCAATAAATTATTTAGTTTTACGATTTTTATTGAATTTAGGTGCTATTCGTGAATTAATTTTGCATTATGTAATCGTAATTTACCTTTTAAATTTATAAATAATTTAAAGTGGCATAATTAGATGCGTAAATGTAATTATTATTTTAACTAATAACAAAATATAATAAATTCGTTTAAATGTGTTAACTTTTGGATTTAATCACTTTGTTTCAACCAATTGTGGAACTTGTTTTATAAATAATTAGGAGTGTCTAATTAAATATTTTTTACTCTTAATTAATTTATCAATCAGTGTACAAATTGGACAAAATTAAGTAAAATTAATTACTAAATGTTTTAGTGTAAACTTAATTGAAATTAATTAATTAATGGTGGAATCAAGCCTAAAATCGAACCTGGGCTGATTTACCCAGGCCCAAAGCACCTCTACCTACCAAAAATACCCATCCCAATCCCCTCTAACCCCGTCTGACCCTCCCATTACACCGAACGACCTCATTTTGCCCCATCAAACTCCCAGCCGTTGGATCATCTTGATCCAACGGTCCTGAACCTAGTTAAACAGTAACTATAAAACAGCCCCCAAACACCGCCTACCCCCCATTTTGCCTAAGTCTAACACCCCCCTTCCCTTCGTCTCTATCCTCTCTCTAAAGACTAGCCTATCTCCGCCGTTCCCCCACCATCCCTCCGCCGGCCGGAAATCGCCTCTGGCGGCGGAGCTCCGCCAATACAAACCAAATTTCACCTAGACACTCTCCTCTTCATCCTCAATCACCTCCCATCATTTATTTCTTCAAAGAACCAACAAGAAGCGACTAATTTCAGATCTGAAACTTTGAAACCCTAGAAAATCCTCATTCCGGCCAAATTTAAGACAACCAATGACTCAAACCTACATGAGTCAATAGCTCTTGATGAGAGCTATTGATTCATGTGGGTTTGGATCATTTTCGAACCCCGCCGGAGTCCGGCCAACGTCCAGCGACTTTGATTTTTACGGCCAAAAACCTTTAACGGGTATCTCCCCTTTCCTTTTATCTATCCTTTTATTTTTATTAGAAAAAAAAAATCATGAACATGTTATCCATTTGAATTACTGTTCTAATTTTTTTTTGCATCCCTGTTTAGGCTAGTTTTCCCTTTCTTTGTTTTTCGTTATGTCCCTTTTGCTCCTGCATGTTTACATGTTTTCATTGTTTTTTCGATTAGTCCAGGCTCTGAGCATTTCACGACGACCATGTTTTAGCCTAGGGTTTAGCACTGCCTCGGATAGATGTTGTTTTCCCTAATTCGTTTGAGTAATCTAGTATACTAATGTCCCCATGATTGATTCTTGCTGGTTTGGTAAACATGTCTAGTTATTGAGAATTTCTTCCTGACCTTCATTGTTAATTGGTTATTTTTGTATGTTCTTTACTGAATTGGGAGGCTTGATTGATCTTGGTTAGGTCTTGTTAGCTAAGTCCTTAACATAATCTGGAGACTAATCATTCACCTAGACTAGTTGAAATTAGGATAACCAAACTAACTTTAGGAACCCAACCAACTAACTAACCAACCTAAACCCTGGTTAAGATTACCTATTAACTGTAGTTAACTAATCAGGTTGACTAACTAAAGTTAATAATTAACTATAACCAACTTAACCCTAGTTAACCTAAGGGTAATTTCAGGGACCTTAAGGGGTATTTTAGGAACTGTAGTTGAAGGAATCTTGGGTATAACAACCCAAGAACCTTCTAGAACTAGGAAATCAGATTTTTGGGGGTAGAATAGTAATTGCACATGCTGGAATTTTCTAGAATGAGGGCAGCTGTCCCAAAAGATAAGGGTGACAACTGCACCTGTACCCCCTTTCAGCACATTGGATAAGGAATATGCTAAGCATATCCTATCAAAAATTCCCCTATATATACACACACCTTTCACTATTAGGAGGAGCTCTCTTTTTTTTACCCTTCTTCTTTGCCTAAGGAAAAGTGGGAATTCACACAGAAAATACACTTGATTTTTCTTTGGTTTTCTCTTCAGTATTTTCTACTTTGCTAAAGGGCTATCATATTAGAAGTTTCTTCATCTATAAAAAGAAAAAAACTCTCCTCTGCATTCCTACGATCAAAGTAGTAAGATTTGGTCCTCTTTGGTAGCTGTTGGGTTTTTCTTCATCTGAAATTCATCTGCTGGTTTTTCTTGTTTCAAATGGTTTATGCTTGAGAAGAGGTTTCCTAGGTTTTCTTTGAGTGTTGATGTTGTTGCTGTGTCGGCTCTATTTTCATCTGAAATTGTAATATTCTGACTTCATTTGGTCATTCTTTGGCTGATTTCCTTTGAAAAAGGTATGTAACAATGCTACATTGAATGAAAGTCGTTATTTCTGAAGCTTTTCGAACATGTGTGTTCCTTTTGGATATTCTGTTGCTCTTGGATGAATTAAAACCTGAATGCCTGAAGTGGTTGTGTAGTTATGAATGTTGTTTGGGGTTGTTCTACTGAATGTGTAAAGCTTAAACTCATAAGTAGGATAATCTTGCATATACAATGTTTGTGAAAGCTTGTTCAAATCCATTAAACCTTCTGTGATGTATATAAGTTCCCTAGATATTTTTTTTAGTGTAAGATGATTACCTCGTTGAATTTGCATTAAGGAGATGGGACTGACCTCTTATGGTCAAATTCAATCTAAGGAAAATGCATAAAGATCTGTTTGTAAAAGCTTACTTTAAACGAAATTTTTAGATTTAAAACTCGCTGAATCCTATTAAGTATTCATTCCCTCTGTTGGAATTTCGGGTTTAAATCTGAACTTAAAATATGTGTATAGATAAACTTGCGTGTTTTTAGTATTATTGGATGTTGAACCTGACCTTCTTTATGGTCAGGTTCATTCCATGAGAATGCACAAAGGTCATATTATCCTCTTGGTTATCACAAGAGCCTCAAACAAAAGTGTGGCTATTCTCACTCGAAACCAGGTGAAGAATGGGAGAATCAGTAGCTTAGAGACAAGTCTTATTATCTTGTTTACCTTCATACGATTCCTCTTTTTTTCTTCTAATTTTTGAAGACAATGTAATTTATTTTAAGACTATTGTAATATAAGATTGGACATTATGTTTGTAATTTCAGGAAATGTATGTATCTAGTTTTAGAGTTTAAATTAGACTCGAACAGACGTTTCTAGACAGTTTAGAATTTAGAAATAGACCAAACTATCGATAATGACGTGATATGGTTTAAATAATAGCTTGGACATGGTCCATGGGGCTTGAAAATATGTAAAGCTTTTAGCCTCAAGGCTGTGTGTCATTAAAAAAATCAGATTTTATTTTTAAAAAAAATTCAAAAGCGTCAATCGAAACCTCTTTCCTACTACTTTGTGCTCAAATTAGTCTGCCTAGACGTAAAGACCCATTGAAATTCTGAAAATGATTATTTTATCAAAGGAGTTTTCCAATATGATTTTCTCATCAGATCCACTTTGCATTTTCAGATTCCAGAAGTTATAACCACGTGTAGCATTTAATATATGAAACACATATGCATGGGGTATAGGATATCTGAATCTGATAGAACCATTCAACTAATGATCTATGTGTTTACTTGACCTTTTGAACATGTGATTTGTCAATCAGTAATTTTCCCTTGTTAATATGTTGTAATAGTTACTCTCCTTTGCTAAATTAGCCACAATTAGGATTGGCCAAAGGGTTAAACCATAGCATGGGGCTAAAATGTGGCCATAGCCCAAATACCTTGTCTTTTAAGCTAGTGAACTTAATTTGTGATAATTCTCTACATATCCTCTAGGTAGAAAGGAAAAATACCCCCTTTAGCTTGAAATTTAGTATGTAATCGAATATTACCTCAAATTACCATAAACTACACTCGGGAGTGGCAACTCATGCCCCCAACCCCCAACTCCAAACAATAAATGAAAATGCACATAGCAACCACGAGTGCATTTCATGTGACTTTGTTGCCGTGCTAAAAAAACAACAAGTGCACGCCATCGTGACTTGTTTAAAGATAAATCCATAAACGCCCTAATTGACTTAAAAACCAAAACGCTCTTTCAAAAATAGAAAACGTAAAGAATGATCGAATATTGCCTCAAATAGGCACTATAAAACCATCATGACCAATAGTTTTGACTACATAATCCACACTCGGGTTCAACAACTCATGTCCCCGTCTTCAAACTTTAAATAATAAAATCACGTGTTGTGATTACGGGTGAATTTCATGTGGCATAGTTTTAATACGTTCAAAAGCATAACAAGTGCACGTTCTCGTGACTTGTTTTCAAGATAAATCCATACTTATCAAAAGCGGCTAAATTTCAAAAGTTTAAATATACAATAGGCTAAAACACGTAAACAATCGGTTAATTCAGGCCAAATAATAATAGTTAAGCGACCGTGCTAGAACCACGAAACTCGGGAATGCTTAACACCTTCTCCCGGTTTAACAGAATTCCTTAATCAGATTTCTGGTCGCAGACAACTTAAAAAAGAGTCTAAATTTCCTCGGTTTGGGATTTTCAAAACAAAACGGTGTCCTGCAGCATCGTCAAAAATTCGGGTGGCGACTGTGAAATAATAAAAAATCCCAAAACCGAATAATGTCACTTAAAGTGGAAAAACTCCCTTATTACCCTTCATTAATCCGGGGTAGTAAATAGGAGGTGTGACAGCTCTGGCGACTTTGCTGGGGATCGAACCCAGAATCTCTGGTTCAGGGTTCAAGAATTCGAGCTTATATAACTGTTGTGTTTTGGCTTTCATTATCTGATTTTACGTGTTTAAACCTTATATGCTAACTGCCGCATTTACCGCTTTGATATTATTTGAATTGCATAAAAACTGTGCTGAAACCCTCCTTATCTCTTTGTCTTCTAATCATATGGGAAGTGTGCACTTCGTGTGACTTCTTTTCTGTTAGAGTCAACAAAATTTTAAAACGAGGTACGGACAAGTTGCAAAGCCGGTGAAGCTTCTATATTCCCGGTACGCTACCCCGACCTCGGCTCGAGCTGTCCGCTCGCGTAAGCCTTGTCTAGAACAAAACCTCAGGATACAAATGACATAGCCTCATGCCGGATCCCTAGTAGGAACATTTTTTTGCATCACGTGCATTTGACTTAAGGGACTTGACACAGGGGTTGGGTCCGTCTAGGACAAGTGAACCCAAACTGAAAGACCATCTTGATGCATCCTACATGCTATGTGTACAACATTTTGTTTCGTTTTGTTTGTTGACCGGCAAAACAAAAATAACAGAAAAACCAAGAGAGGAATAAAATAGGAGATTTATCCGATTTTTTAAAAAAGCCCGATATTCAAAACCATCCCGAAACTCTGCCAAAATTTCTGAAAAATGGAATATGGTATTTCAAAAAAAAGTAAGTCGTTGCATATTTTTCAAAATGGTGTCAAGATTTCCGGAACTACGCATTTTTAGATTCTCATCGGATGTGAGATACGTAGGCAACCCTCATCGGGTCCAACCTTATTTTCAAAACCAAAATAGAAAAAAACGGTCACAAAATTAGGTGATGTTGTTCTGGCCTAAATAGCCAATTGTCCCAAAAGGGCGCCAGAAGGCTGTTTTTGCAAAAATAGCCACTTATAGTCTTTTCAAAAATTTTTGGCCCAATTAGCGAGCACAACCCTAAAATCTTCCTACTCGAAGTATTGAAGGACCGTATTCGCAAAGGTGGTCCATTTTATTGATTACAAAACTTTTGCAAAAATAACACTTTTTTGCATTCAGTCAAAACTTTTTTTACGGTTTTGTTTTCTTAATAAAAAATCTAAACAAATGTGCAGGATGAATACAGTTGAAAACACTCCCTTTAGGGCCGCCGAGAAAATCCCCATGGGACTCCATATGTTGTGGAGCGACTTGGGGGAAGTTAGTAGAAAGTCTACCGTAAAAGCTTTAGGCGGACTCACTAGCCTTCTAAAAATCAAGCCGAGGTTAGATATCGTCGAAGCTCTAGTATCATTTTGGGACCCTGCCCATAACGTATTCCACTTTTCAAACTTTGAATTGACACCCACGCTAGAGGAAATAGCGGGGTATGTTGGTCTCGGTGACAATCTTAGAAGCCGGTATCCGGTGGCACCCAGGGCGGTAATCCACATAAGTTCTTGGATCTTTTGAACATTAGTCGGGACACTCAAGACTCACACATGGCGGAAGGGTTTTGCACTTTCTATTTCTTGTACAAACGTTGTGGAGTTCCTCGGGGCTATGAAGCTGAAAATACTGGTCTGACTCACTACATGAACCAGGCTAAATGGGAAGCCCGCCGGGGGTTAGCTTTCGTGGTAGCATTCCTGGGCACCTTAATCTATCCCAGAGGTGACAGACTGATAGATATCAGACTGGTAGGGATGGCGGATTTCATGACGAAAAAGAACAATGGCACTCTTATCCCAATGATCTTAGCCAAGATATACCGTGCCCTGACAATTTGCCAGTCAGAGGGAAAGTTCTTTGAATGGTGCAATCTGCTCCTACAAATTTGGATGATCGAGAACCTTTGTCACCGCCCAGGTTACATGAACTACGGTTTAACTGGTTTGAATTATATCGAAGAACACAATACTCGGGTAGAGGGCCAAAAATTCCTCGAGGGTACAGAGGCCTGGCACTCACATTTGAGTTCATTGACCGCCGACCGAATCGAGTGGACTTTCGGATGGCTCCCTGTCGGCGAGGTTATCAATATGTCCGTTGAGGTGTGTTATCTTTTGTTAATGGGTCTGCGGAGAATCCAGCTACATGCCCCACATCGGGTCATACGGCAGTTGGGTCGACAACAAGGCATTCCACATGATGAGGACCTGAGCCAACAAGCCATTGAATTGTGTCCGAGAGCTACATTTCCGGAAAACAGGGTCCGTCAGATCTGGAACCAGTGCAGATTCTTAGAGCCTCAGACTCGGGTAAGAAACTTATCCCAAGGGGAAGTAGAGCCAGCCTATATTTCTTGGTATGGTAGAAGAGGCCGAGAGCACCAAGAACCAGAGCGACCTGCGAAAACACCTCACGCGCAGCATTTTACTAAGCAAACACAAGAACACTGGGGTTGGCTAGAAAAGGAAAACAACTACCGGGCTACAATAAGTAAACTGGAGGCCCAGATCCGAGAGCTCAAATTTGAAAACACTTTAAAAACTGCTGCAGCCGAAGGGGAAAGAAACAGGCTTAACAAAGAAAATGAAGCCCTCGGGGCTCAAATCAAGAAAATGAGGATAGCCATTGAAAACCCCGAAAGAAGTAGAGCCAACGAAAGACTTGTCACCAGTCTCAAAGAAACGTTGTGTAGCTATGGTGACGACCTGGATAAAGCCGAAGAAGATTTGACCCGAGTTCAAGAAACGTTGGCAAAGAATGCAGAAGAAAGGTCAGAATTCGTGCAAAATTTTAAGAGACAACATGACCAAGAAGTTGTGGGTTTGAAAGAAGGAATGGCCACTTTTGAAAACGAAATGGCCAAACAAGCAAAGAGGTTTAAGGCAGAAAGGGAACAATGCTATGACATGATAGCCCAGTTCGAAGAAGAATTGCGACAATGGCAAGAGTAGAGTCACAAAGACACCCATGCTTTAGAGGCAAGATCTCAGCAGATCGGATGTCTACTTCAGGAAAAAGGTATCATCAGGCAAACGGTTCGGGAGATAGCTGATTACATTGTCACTAAATGCCAGGAATGCGAAGATATGACTCGGACCACCTTCTTCTCAGCGGTTATGATATTCGTCCACAAGATAATGGACGACCTCCACCGCCTCCAACAAGATATAGCACGCAAGCCCGTGGCAAGGCCGAATGATGCCCCACGGATCCCTGAAGCAATGGAAGCACTGATGTATTTTTGATATTTCTCGAGTCTGTATTTTATTTTCCTGCTGTAGTCCTGTCTAATTCCACTGTAGTTTTACATTTCCAAGAAAGCATGTCTTAAGTCTTTTGTAGCTTTTTAAATTTCAAAAAGTGTACTGAAGTTTCTTATGAAATTGAAAATGAATGGAAGTTTCGAAAATGTTTATTTCCTTCCTTCGGATTTAACCCTTGACCTACGTAATGATTTGATTTGCGCGGCGCCGTGATACATAGGCAATCCACATAGGATTCGATCATAGCCTTAAGAAAAAAAATGTGAGTGGAGAAATAAAAGAGTTAAAAAAACAAATAATATATAATAAAATAAAGAAAAGAGTGATAAAATGATAGAGAAAAACAAAAAGTGAAAATAGAATAAAAAAAAGCGGGAAAGTTCAAATCCGAGAAAATAAAGCCGGGATGAAACACACAACTGTTGCAAAACATATAGAAAATATTTAATTGCTTAGGTGCATTGCATACCCCAAACGTGCGATTCCCTATGTGATAAACATTTCAACCTAACGTCTCGTGTTTACTCTTAAAGGTGTTGTTCTTAGGTGGTTGGTTTTGGTGGTAACCTGGCTCCCCATCATTACTTCACTAGATAAAAAAGAAGCATAGAGATGATATCCGAAAGTCACTTATCAATCGTCAACTCTTCCGTGGATGTCCCGAATCCAGTCATCCCAACGTCTGAGACAGCCACAGCTGAGGAGAACCGGATTCTGCGTTGCCGCATGCTGGAAATGTGGGACGCATAGTCCAATGGTAGGGAACCGCCCAGTTCCATCCCGGGTTTTCCAGGGATAATCCCCAGGACAGGAGGGACCTCAAACATCCCCATAAGTTACCCAACCACACCACTTTGATACCCAACTATGTCGACTCACTTTGTTGGAAGGCCTTCTGAGGTTCGCCCCCAGGTCCTGCTTTCCGGTGCATCTTCCAACATCTTCACCGCACCACCGAGCTCCGCCATGGATCCTCCAACCATATCTGGACCCAGCTTTAAGCCACCGGCGTTTACATTCCAAACACCGTCATTTCTGGGCACCACTCATGTCACTCCCGATTCATACCCCCAACAACCCCAGTATGAATCTACTTTGGGACAAGATAAGAAAAGCCCCGAGCACGAAGAAATGGCTCGAAAAAGGAAGAGTATTTAGCAGAGCCTCAAGAACATACAGGGGCTGAGTAGGCAGAAAAACGTCTCCTATGCTGATTTGTGCATGTTCTCGCACGTCCATTTGCCACTCAGGTTTAAAACCCCCAAGTTTGAGAAGTATAACGGGCATGGGGACCCCATAGCTCATCTAAAAAGGTATTGCAACCAGCTCCGGGGAGCAGGTGGGAAAGGGAACTTCTCATGGCATATTTCGGGGAAAACATGACAAGGATTGCGTCAGAATGGTACATGGATCAGGATATATCCCGCTGGCACATATGGGATGACCTGGCCCGAGATTTTGTCCGATAGTTCCAATACAACGTGGATATCTCTGCCGATAGAAACTCTCTTTCCAATCTAAAAAAGAAGTCCTCGGAAAGTTTCAGAGAGTACGCTATTAAGTGGCGCGAGCAGGCTTCCAGGGTCAAACCTCTGATGGATGAGGTCGAAATGGTCAGTGTTTTTCTGCAAGCACAAGAAGCAGATTACTTTCAAAATATGATGTCCGCCATGGGCAAACCATTTGCAGAAGCAATCAAAATTGGAGAAATGGCTGAGAATGATCTAAAGACCGGTAGTATTCTGAGCCAATCGGCCATAAGAGCAACCTCCCAGGCCATCCAAAACGGATCCGGGAGTGCAGACAACAGAAAGAAGAAAGAAGAAGGGGCCATTATGGCTTTCGATGTCAAGGGTTCTCGGCAATACTCAGGTCCATTCCCCAAAGCATCCCAACACTACTATCCACACCAAAACGCAGCTTATACTATGCCCCCTTTTCCCTATGTGGTGATCAATGCTCAGCCGCACCCCAGGCTGCAACAACAATACAACCAGAACAGAGCTCCACCTCCGAGAAATAACCATTTTCCCCCAGCTCCATATAATCCATGCCCTCCTCAAAACAACTACCCGTACAACGCTTACCCACACCAGCCACCAAGGAGACTTAATTTCACTCCTATCAGTGAACCATATTCAAGTCTCTTCCCAAAGTTGGTCCAGATGGGGCTTCTGCAGCCCGTACCTCCTTCCAGGAAAAACCCAGCATCAATGTCGTACAAACCCGTAACCAATTGTGCCTACTATTCTGGAGCAGAAGGGCACGACACAGAGTATTGATTGACTCTCAAGAGGGCTATGGAGAATCTTATAGAGCAAAAGAAGGTAGTGTTAAGGGATGAAGAAGCTCCCAGTGTGACTAACAATCCATTGCCCGCCCATAACAATAGGCCCGTTATCGGCATGATCTGTGAGGACCAAGATTTTGATCCCTCTTTGAAGGCTATCATCGCCATCGCAGACGTGGAGGAAAATCTCAAGGCGGCACCCAAGCCGGTCAAGGAAACGAAGAAAAGTAGACCCATCCCTCAAGACACGGGGAAGGC
Organism: Nicotiana rustica; assembly: GCA_005239535.1. Taxonomy (NCBI): domain Eukaryota; kingdom Viridiplantae; phylum Streptophyta; class Magnoliopsida; order Solanales; family Solanaceae; genus Nicotiana; species Nicotiana rustica. The sequence continues at coordinate 160,254 of ML511232.1, forward strand.
TGAAATCAAGACAAAAAGAGGACCCTCTAAAGACACTGTTCTTTACGTCCCCAGGGAACTTAAGAAGGAACAAGGCATGTTAAGTCCTCCCAGAAGGCTACAATTCAACAGAGCCATGATGAACAGCCCGACAATGTATGTACCAAAACGGACGTACGTGGCGCGGGGGCAAATAATTTCACAAAGGCTGAATGAGCCTGTGGTTATTAGCCGCGCATCACAAACTCCCGTGAAGGATACTACTGATGTCCCTTGGAATTACAATAAGACGGTAGTAACATACAAAGGGAAAGAGATCACAAGGGAAGCAGTTGAAGCAAAGTCCTCTGAAAAATACCTCAATCTGAAAGAGCTGGCCAAAAACAAGCACAAACGCTTCCCTCTTAAAAAACCTATCACCGCCGAAGAGGATGAAGAGTACTTTAAGAAGATGAACATGACTGAATACACCACAATTGAAGAACTCAGGAAAACTCCTGATCAAGTATCACTTTTATCTTTGTTGATGGGCTCAAACGAGCATCAGAAAATACTATTGAAAACGCTAAATGAAGCGTATGTTCCGGCGAAGACCTCAGTCGAACAATTGGAAAGAATGGCTGAGCGCTTCTTTGAAGTAAATAAAATTTCTTTCAACCTGAATGATCTACCACCTGAAGGGGCCGCTCACAACAAAGCCTTACACTTAACAGTTAAAAGTGAGGGATATTATGTGAAGAGAGTTATGCTAGATGGAGGTTCCGGGGTAGATATTTGCCCCTTGTCAACATTATAAAGGATGGAAATCGGTACTGAAAGAATCAGGCGGAATAACGTTTGTGTCTGTGCCTTCTATGGAATCAAAAGGGACACCATTGGCGAAATAGACATAGTCATGACAATCGGCCCTGTGGATTTTACGGTAACCTTCCAAATCTTGGATATGGACACCTCATACAATTTCTTGCTAGGAAGGCCACGGATCCACGCTGCCGGCGCAGTTCCATCTACCCTCCACCAGATGGTCAAGTTCGAACATCAAAATCAGGAAATAGTTATCTATGGGGAGGACGTGAAATCAATCTACAGAGACCCCTCAGTCCCCTATTTTGAAGCCAGAGAAGGGAGTGAGCATATTGTCTATTAGGCGTTTGAAATTGTGCTTGCCGACCAACATGAAGAAGGTGCTCCATGCCCACAACCCTGCCTATCAAATGCGTCAATCATGGTCTCTACCGACATGCTTAGACAAGGATAGAGATCGAGAAAGGGGCTTGGGGTGTACTTGCAAGGTATCAATGAACCGAGCTCTCTACCTGTCGCTGAAAAATTCTTCAGCATAGGTTTCCAAGCCTCAGATGAAGATGTGAAGTGGATGACGCGCATAAAAGTGATGGTGGAACCTACCTCAGCCAGTCCCACATATTACTGAGACTTTCATCGAACCACAATATGTCGAAGAAGAAGAAGAGGTCTTTACGGCGGATGAAATTGAAGGAATCTGCGAGGCCATGAAGCAGATGTTGTATGAAACCAACATGGTTCAGTTGGGATAAGGCTCAAGCACCGTTGAGGTGCAATACATGGGCCCGAATGCCAAGTTGCAGAATTGGAAGGCTACTCCATTCCCCGTCAGGCGGGAGTCGCGGTAGTTCAGTTTTGCCATCTTTCCTGCACTATGAGTTATTTCAGGGTGTAACTCAAGTGTTTTTAATTTATTGCATTTTGAATTCCGATGTAAACCCTCCTATGTTCAAATTCAATGAAATGAAATCAAAATTTCATCGTCTATTATTCTTTCTGATTTTTGCTTATTTTTCCTATTTTCAGTCCCTAGTAATATGGCCTTAAATAACATGACATGCTTGCGGACTTCATGCTCTGATCTTAATACGTTGTCAACCTCGAAATATTTAATCAAGAACCGGAATATGATGAAGAAGAGGCTTTTAGGGAAATAAACCGAGAACTAGAACAATTCGAGAACAAGCCTAAGCCAAACTTAAAAGAAACAGAACCCGTAAACTTGGGTAATGCAGAAGAGGTTCGAGAAACCATGATAAGCGTCCATACTGATGAGAGAACTAGGGACGCTCTGATTCAACTTCTATTTGAATTCAAAGACGTGTTTGCTTGGTTCTATGACGACATGCCCGGACTAAGTGTGGACTTGGTGGTACACAAATTGCCGACCTATCCCGGTTATCCACCCGTCTAACAAAAGCAAAGGAAATTTAAAACAAACATGAGTGACAAAATCAAAGAAGAGGTCACTAAACAATTAAAAGCTGGAGTGATCCGAGTGGTCCAATACACCACCTGGCTGGCCAATGTGGTTCCAGTACCTAAAAAGGACGGAAAGGTCCGAGTATTTGTCGACTACTGAGATTTGAATAAAGCAAGCCCCAAAGATAACTTTCCACTACCAAACATACACATCCTGGTTGACAATTGTGCCAAACATGAGGTACAATATTTCGTGTATTGCTATGCTTGATACCAGCAGGTATTGATGGATGAAGAAGATGCATAAAACACAGCCTTCACTACACCCTGGGGCACCTATTGTTACCGAGTCATGTCGTTCGATCTAAAGAACGCTGGGGAAACATATATGAGGGACATGACCGCCATTTTCCACGACATGATGCATCAGGAGATTGAGGTATACGTGGATGATGTGATTATTAAATCCAGGATGCAAGATGACCATGTCCAGCATTTGAGGAAATTCTTCGAACGCCTACGTAAGTATGATTTGAAATTAAACCCAACCAAGTGTGCCTTCGTAGTTCCATCTGGGAAATTACTGGGATTATAGTCAGTCGACGGGGCATCGAGCTGGACCCGACAAAGATAAAATCTATTCGGGATCTCCCACCCCCAAGAACCAAGAAGGAGGTCATAAGCCTGCTGGGTAGGTTGAATTACATTAGCAGATCCATCGCTCAGTTGACATCCACTTGTGAGCCTATATTCAAGCTGTTGAAGAAAGATGCAGCCATCAAGTGGACAGACGAATGCTAGAACGCTTTCGACAAGATCAAAGAATATTTGTCGAACCCGCTGGTGCTAGTCCCACTAGAACCAGGAAGACCTTTGTTCTTATACCTGACGGTGTTAGAAAGTTCCTTCGGGTGCGTCTCGGGTAACATGACGCAACCGGGAAGAAAGAATAATCCATATATTACTTGAGCAAGAAGTTCACGAGCTACGAAGCCAACTATACGCTGTTGGAAAGAACTTGTTGCGCTCTAACTTGGTTCGCTCAAAAGATCCGGCATTATTTGTTGGATTATACCACCTACCTCATCACTAGGCTGGATCCATTGAAGTACATATTCCAAAAGCCAATGCCCACCGGGAGATTAGCAAAGTGGCAGATTTTTCTCACCAAATTCGACATAGTCTATGTCACTCGAACGACAATGAAAGCCTAGGCCTTGGCAGATCACTTGGCAGAAAATCCTGTCGATGACGACTACCAACCTCTAAGTACTTACTTCCCAGACGAGGAGGTAAATTCAGTCGAGATAACTTCTGAGGACACCAACACTTGGAAAATGTTCTTTGATGGAGATGTAAATGCAAAAGGTGTTGCGATTGGGGCAATCTTGATTTCACCCACAGGACAGCACTATCCCGCCACAGCCCGCCTTCAGTTCTTCTATACAAACAATACTGCCGAATATGAAGCTTGTCTAATGGGTATGAACATGGCCATTGACATGGACGTAGAAGAGTTATTGATCATGGGGATTCAGATTTGATCATCAAGCAAGCTCAGGGAGAATGGAAAACTCGAGACATTATGGTCCTTCCATACAGACAACATGTGGAAGATCTTAGCAAACAATTCAAAGTTTTCGAGTTCAGATATATTCCTCGATGCCACAACGAGTTAGCCGATTCACTAGCTACCCTAGCTGCAATGCTGCCATATCCGGGTAATGTTCACATTGACCCGTTGGAAATTCAAATCAAGGAAAGGCATGGTTATTGCAACACGGTCAAAATAGAGCCCGATTTCATTTCCAAAGGAGACATTTCCTCCTTTGAGGTTTTCAAGTGAAAGGAATCGCTCCTTGTTCACTGTCATATGCTTAGAGCAGCCACTATCCAAAAAGCAAAACTAGTTGCCTCCATTCACTTGTACCTTCAAAAGAAATCAGGGGTTAGTTTTAAGAACCCAAACTAGTTTGTGTCCCTTTCCATGAGAGAATGGATGAATCAGATTTTTTCTGGCCCAATTTGGTAGCCAATTTTTTCTTTTATTGAATCTCTCATTTTTCTGACTGGCCTTTACCTTTGCAGAACACTCATATTTAGAGTGGCCAGTCTTCCCACAATGGGTGCAAATTTTATTTTCAGGGAGAGTGAGATACTTGCTTTTGGGATCCCATTTAGGAAATTGACTCGCAAAACCAAGCCCTCTCCGGTTGATACTATGATTCTCTTTGAGCCATATTAAAGCATCAGAAGACTTGTTCCACTTACGTGTTCTATCAAATTCATGTTTGACTTTGCCAAGTTCTTCTTTAAGAGACTTTATCTGCTCATCTTTGGCATACATTTTATCTTTAAATTTACCTAAGTCTTCTTCTAGCTTTGCATGAGAGTGATCAACTATCTTTTTATTGGATCCTAGTCTTAACTTTAAATTTTCAGATTTTAGTTCAAGAATCTCAGTTTTGAGTGGTTGAACCTGATTCATCAAGACAGTGTTTTCCTTTTCAGATTCACTGACTCTTATCTCCAGGTCCATGCATTTAGCTCTCAGCATTGCACACTATTTAGATAGTTGATCTTTCTCTTTAGAGTTCTCCTCAGAATCATCAATGAAGTCAAGTAGCAACTTAAAGAGTTTCTCCTTGGATAGAAGCTTTATTTTAGTTTTGAGATGTGAGATACTTACCTGTGGTTCTTCATAAGTCTCCTCATTAGATTCTCCAATTTCCATGAGATCTTGATCTTCTGTCTCACCATCTTCTGATTCTTCATCTGAACTTTGCCCCCAAGCAGCAACCATAGCCTTTGTAGTAGTTTTCTTAGGTTGGACCAGTTCCTTCTTCCTGTTCTTTCTTTCATATCTCTCCTTCCTCCATTCTACTTCCCACTGGGGGCAGTTCTTGATGAGATGATCAGTTTTTCTACACTTGTAGCATCCCTCATTAGGTTGACTTTCAGGAGCCTTTGCCTTGTTGAAGTTTCCCCCTCTAGAGATGCCTTTCTTCCTCATGAGAAAGTTTCTGAATTCTTTGGTGATCATGGCCATCTCATCATCCTCCAGATCTGCTCCCTCTGTGATCCTTAGTGCTAGACTTCTTTCTTTCTTTGGAGCATCCATTTTCATGGTCTGCCTTCTGAGTTCATAAGCAGTAAGGTTGCCAATCAACTCATCTAGTCTAAGGGTTGCCATATTTTTGGATTCCTGAATGGCAGTTATCTTGCTTTCCCAGGAGATAGGTAGAACCCTAGTCAAGATCTTCTCAACCTTGTCTTCTTCAAGGATGACTCTTCCAAGAGACTTGAGTTCATTAGTCAAGGTTGTGAACCTTGTGTACATCTCCTGAATTGTTTCACCTTCCTTCATAGTGAAGTTTTCATACTGAGAGTATAGCAATGTACCTCTAGACCTCTTCACTTGAGTTGTTCCTTTATGTGACACTTGTAGAGTATCCCAGATTTCCTTGGCAGTGGTGCAGCTTTTGATTCTGTTGTATTCATCTGGGCCTAGTCCACACACTAGCCACTTCTTGACCTTGGCATTCTTCTCCCATTTCTTCAGATCCTTAGCTGTGCAGTCAGCCCTAGTTTTAGGCACATCTACTCCTTCAACAGTTTTCTTTATTGTTGCAAGCGGTCCATCAGTGACTATGTCCCAGAGTTCATAGTCTTCTCCAATAAGGTGATACTTCATTCTATTCTTCCACCAAGAACAGTACTGCCCGTTGAAGAGTGATGGCCTTGCAGTTTATTGTCCTTCCCAGTTCCCAGGTGCTGCACTCATCTTTATATTTTCCTAGGTGTTAGCCTCTTCAAGGATAATTTGCTCTGATACCAATTGATGTTTTAGACTTCAATACTACACAATATTATAAGTTAATTGTGCAGTACCCAATTTTCGAGTGCTGTCTAATAAAAAGAACCTGGTTCTTCTTAGTCTACTACTTACTACAGTTTGCGGAACAATTAAGCAGTAATAGTAAAGACACAGGGATTTTTACGTGGAAAACACCTGGCTCAAAAGGTGAAAAAATCACGACCTACTCCTCAGTAGGATTTGCTCAAAACTCTTCACTAAAAACTAAGCCAAAACGGACTTACAAAATAAACTCTTTTGTAATCCTAGGACTAACTCTAATTCTCTTTGTATCAATTAGCCTCTAGCTACTTTCTATAGAATTCAAGCTAACTCTAACTTGATCAATTTGTACCTATTACAATTTGCTTCTAATAAAGCTGATAAGATACCATATTCAAACTCCTACTACAATCAACTAGACTCGATATACAAACAATGAAACTATTCCTTCTAGTTTAACTGTAGCATTTGTATCACACAACAATTCTGCTTGCAAAACCTCTGGAACCTTTGCTTCATAACTTGATTCACTTTTGCACTTGTGCGTCACTTCTTTCAGCAGTAATACTTTGATTATTTATAGAGGCCGTTTGTTGAGTCCATGATACAATTCTGATCCAACTCTTCCTTGGTAGACAAGTTTGATTGTAACTCAACTTCCTTCCTCTATTTCTGTCCTAGCTGAAATCAAATTCTGTCTTCTCTACCAATTTGCAACCTTCTCGTATTAGGAGACATTATCTTAGTTCTTTGATATTTAGCAAATACTAATATCTCCTAGATTTGTACGATTTGCGATCCAACTACTTCATACAAAAGTGTGTGCTATGATGGATCTGGTTCAACTTGACACCTTTTGTCAATCTTCAAAACCCATTCAGTGACATGGGCCAACAATCTAGATAAAAATTTCATCGATCCTATTCCAGTGAAGGTCCACAGCCAGCCATCTTACCGGGCCCATGTTGAAGAAGAAGCAGACGGAAAGCCTTGGTTTCATGACATCAAGGAATACTTGGCGAAAGGAGAGTACCTAGAGCTTGCAAATCATACTCAGAAACGCACGCTTCGGAGACTGTCCAACAACTTCTTTCACAGCGGAGGAATCCTGTATAGTAGGTGTCACAACCCAAAATCCATTAAGGTCGTGATGGCGCCGGACACCACTATCAGGCAAGCCAATCCTTAATTAGTGAATTATATTCACATTTTAACATTTTTGAATTTGTTACCTTTCATTTCATTGCATAACAAATGAATAAATCTTCTTTAAATAAATACTACAGATAAACAATCTAGTTTAATAAATTAAATCCCAACACATCCCAGAACCCGGTGTCACAAGTGCATGAGAAAATTCTAAGAATTTTACGAATACTACAAAGCTTGTCCGAAATACAAATTTGGACAAGGGATTTAAAAATGAAAATAATACAATAGGAGGGAGACTCTGTCAGCTGCGAAACGCCTCCGGATGATGCAGCTCGCCTAAGTCTCCAAGCCGGCCACATCGCTAAGAAGGTACCTGTGCAATAAAAATGCACAGCAAGTGTAGTATGAGTACGAAAACAACGTGTACTCAGTACGTATCCCGCCTAACCTCAGAGAGGTAGTGACGAGAGGTCGAATTTGACACTTGATATAAGTCAGTTTAGTATAATCCAGTGAGATGCTAAGCATGAGTATCATAGGCAATTTAATAATAATCAGGGATAAGAAATATCAACTTCTTTCACATGTAACACATTAAACCTTCGTCATTTCAGTTGGCAATTTAATACTTCTTAGGCCAATAAAACATAATAATTACAGGAAATACGCAACAATTATCATGCGCAAGAAAATGCCGAGGGTCGAACAGCGCGTATCAATCAATAAGAAAATGTGCACTGCCGAGGGTCGAACGGACCGAACCATAGATGCATCTATTTTCCCCCGCTCGCGAATCGATCATGTGACACGGTCATATATAAATAATAGGCTTATCATGCTCGCAAATCATACATGCGACTCAGGAACCCATAGATACACATATTCACACAATAAGTCCACATTTTTATCAAGAAAGCAGTTACTCAAGAAAGTGGTAAAATTCTCTTTTAAGGAACACGAAAATAGTATTTACATCCTTGTCTGGAAATTCATTTGCCAAGTTTAATAATGTTTAAATATTATAACTTTATCAGGAAAACAATTACCCACGGAAGAATCAATTCTCTTTCTAAATGATTAAGAAAAGTAAACTCTAACCTTCTTAGGTAATTAATTACTAATTCAATAGCATTAACAGTCTAATATTATTGGCAAGATCACAAGTACAACACGTAAGGCCTTCTAGTGGGTCCTAGACTACCCGGACACAAGCATAAAAGTAGCTACGCACGGACTCCCGTCACCTCGTACGTACGTAGCCCCCACAAATAGTAGCGCATAATTAATTAGTTCACCTATGGGGACAATTCCCTGTCACAAAGTTAGAAAGGAGACTTACCTCGCTCTGAAATTCCATAACCGGCTTCCAAGCCCTTCCGACTACTCAAATCGTTGCACAACGATGAAAATATACTCTAATACTTGTTAATAACTCAAATTATATAAATTCCCAACTCCGCTCGAAAAGTTGACAAATTTTCCCTCGGGCCCACGTGGCTGGATTCCGAAATTTTTCGAAGATAATGATTACCCATGACTTTACTAGCTCATTTATATAATTTACTCTTAATTTCATGCTCAATTTCGTGGTCAAGATCCAAAAGTACCAATCTCTAGGTCTTCTACCAAAACCCCACAATTTCAATTAATTTCCACTAATTTCCATGTTCTAATCCATATATACACATGTATTTAACTCAAAATTGTGAAAAAAAACACTTACTATATTTCATATGGTGAAAAGCGCCTAAAAAATCGCTTCAATCCGAGCTCCATAACTCCAAATATGCTAAAAATGGCCGAAACCTCGATATATAACTTCTACCCAGGTATTTACTCATCGCGATCGCGAAGTACAACAATTTCCAGCCCAAACTTTGCTCTTCGCGATCGCGAAGAACATATGCGCGGCACTTCCGGACAGCCTCCAGTATAATGGTCATAGCTTTTTGTACAACACTCTAAATTGTAAATGGTTTGACTTTTTGAAAACTAGACACCAAGGGCTAAAACTTTTATTCCTTGCTCATCTCCCAATCCCTTATATATTACGATATATAAGTTTCTAATGTCAGCCCTATGCAACACAATGCGGTTTCCAAACTCTTCCCGAACATGCTGTAGTGTATCAACCATAACTCTTTGTACACAACTCCAAATGTCAAATAGTTGCCTTTCTGAAATCTAGACACAAAGGGCTACAACTTTCATTTTTGGACCATCTCCAAATTATTTATAGATTGCAAGATACAAGCTTCCAAAGTCGAGTTCGTGCAGCAGAGTATTTCCTCTACGCGATCGCGAAAAGCCTTCCGCGATCGTGATTCACTGGCCCATTTCTCTCATTTTACTCATTGTGATCGCGACCAATTCCCTGCGTTCGCGTAGCACACTGATGTAGCCAAAAACCAGCAGCAAAAATTGGCCAAGAAATGGTCTGAAACCACCCCGAAACTCACCCGAGCCCCTCGGGACCCGGTCCGAACGTGCCAACAAGTATGAAAACATATCACGGACTTAGCCGAGGCCTCAAATCACATCAAACAACGCCAAAATCATGAATCGCACCCCAATTCAAGCTTTATGAACTTTGAAATTTCAAACTTCTACAACCGATGCCGAAACCTATCAAATCACGTACGATTGACCCCAAATTTTGCACACAAGTCACATTCAACACTACGGACCTGCTCTAACTTCCGAAATCGCATTCTGACCCTAATATCAAAATTTCCACTTTCGGTCGGATTTCTCAAAAACCCTCAAATTTATATATTTAGCCAAATGACTTCAAAATAACCTACGGACATCCGAATTCACTTCCGATCACGCTCCCAACTCCAGAATCACCATACGGAGCTATTCCCAGAATCAGAATCCCAAACGGACATCGATACCACTGAAATGCACTTCAACCCAGACTTATGAAATTTCTTCTAAAATGCTAACTTTCACAATATACGCCGAAATGCTCCCAGGTTATCCAAAACCAGATCCGAACATATGCCCAAGTCCTAAATCATCATACAAACCTGCTGGAACCTTCAAATCCTGATTCGGAGGTCGTTTACTCAAAATTCCAATCTTAGTCAAATCTTCCAACTTAAGGCATCCGAAATAAGGATTTTCCTTCCATTTTGACTCCGAACTTCTTGAAATTCAACTCCGACCATGTCTAGAGTCATAATACCTGTAACGAAGCTGCTCATGACCTCAAACTGTTGAACGACGCGCTAGAGCCCAAAACGACTGGTCGGGTCGTTACAGGAGGACTCCCGACTTGGGACTACTAAGATGTGTCGACGCAAAGGAAGCATCCAAGCTACTCGAGGAGATTCATGCTGAGACTTGCGGCCTGCACATGAACGGTTTTGTTTTGGCCAAGAAGATACTCAGAGCTGGCTATTTCTGGATGACTATGGAGACGGACTACATCCAGTATGTACGGAAATGCTACCGATGTCAGGTACACGCAGATATGATAAAGATACCTCCAAATGATCTCAATGCAACAAGATCACCATGGACGTTTGCCGCTTGGGGCATGGAGTCGTTGGACCAATCGAGAATGCCGCCTCCAACGGACAGATGTTCATCCTAGTAGCCATTGACTATTTCACTAAGTGGGTCGAAGTTGCATCCTACAAAACAGTAACTAAGAAGGTCGTGGCAGACTTTGTCCACGACTGCATTAATTGTCGATTCAGAAAATTCTAGAGTCAATCATCACCGACAATGGTTCCAATCTCAACAGTGACGTGATGAAAGTTATGTGTGAGACCTTCAAAATAAAGCACAAGAATTCCACAGCCTACAGACCTCATATGAATGGATCCGTAGAAGTCGCCAACAAAAACATCAAGAAGATATTGAGGAAGATGATAGAAAAGCACAAGCAGTGGCACGAGAAGTTATCATTTTCTTTACTGGGATATTGCACCACAACCCGCACATCGACCGGGGCAACCCCTTATATGTTTGTTTATGGCACAAAAGTTGTCATTCCCGCTGAAGTTGAAATTCCTTCCCTAAGGATCATACAAGAAGTTGAACTCAGCAATGCAGAATGGGTAAAGAATCGTTATGAGAAACTAGCCCTCATAGATGGAAAGAGAATGAATGCAGTCTACCATGGCCAACTCTATCAAAATAGAATGTCCAGAGTCTTCAACAAGAGAGTCAAGCCTAGACAATTCACACCGGGGCAGCTGGTGTTGAAGAAGATCTTTCCATATCAAGATAAAGCCAAAGGGAAGTTCTCTCCCAGCTGGCAAGGTCCATACATGGTTCATCGAGTACTAACAGGGGGAGCGCTCTTACTTGCAGAAATGGACGGAGAAGTCTGGCCAAAATAGATCAATTCAAATGCAGTCAAGCGTTACTATGTATAATCTTTTATGCTTTTATCAATGATGTAAATTGAACTACGCCTAACCTGATTCCCATTTAAGAGGGGATATGTAGGCAGCCCTATGGATTCGGTCACAATTCAATAAAATTTCATCTTTCCCCGCAATTGGAAACTGGGGTAGAATTTGAGGAGGACCCTCAAAACTCCGAAGCAAGTTCAGCCAATCGCCTCACGAGCAACAGTCAAAAACATCAACCCATCAAACTGGGGCAGAATTTTGAGGAGGACCCTCAAAATTCCGTAACATGAGAGGTTGCAATGTCTTGAACCGTGTCACAGTCATCGGTTCATCTAAAACTATTTTTAAATTATACATTTATGTCATACTTTTACAAAATCATGCATACTTATTCTTGAAACAGCTATGTTTAGCAAATGCTACCCCGATGATATTAAAAATATCATCAAATCAAGCAAATCCAGCGGGAATACGAACTAACCTTCCCCGTTTACAGAACTCACGATTGTTTTTGGATGCAGACACAAAGATTGCAAGAGCCCCGGAACACTCTATCTTCCCGAAGGACAGATACTATTCAAAGATACGACTCTCAAAATCGTTTTACATGCCGACATATACTATCAACACAAACGATGCTTCATAATCTCAATGCTCACAACAGCCACAAACACTGCAATCTATTACCAGCTAAGAATCCCTATTGCCATTTATCTTCATTCTTGCATAAGGCTACTTTTTTGCCTTTCGAGACTAAGCTCTGTCTCCATCTGCATTCTTGCATAAGGATACCTTTCTGCCTTCCGAGGATCTGCATTCTTGCATAAGGCTACCTTCCTGCCTTTCGAGACTAAGCACTGTCTCCATCTGCATTTGCATCTTTGCATAAGGCTACCTTTCTGCCTTCCAAGACTAAGCATTGTCTCCATCTGCATTTGTATATTTACATAAGGCTACTTCTCTGCCTTTCGAGACAAAGCTCTGTCTCCATCTGCATTCTTGCATAAGGATACCTTTCTGCCCTCCGAGGTTAAGCTCTACCTCCATCTGCATTCTTGCATAAGGCTGCCTTCCTGCCTTTCGAGACTAAGCATTGTCTCCATCTGCATTTGCATCTTTTCATAAGGATACCTTTTTTCCTTCCGAGACTAAGCTATGCCTCCATCTGCATCTGCATAAGGCTACTTTTCTTCATTCCATTTGCATAAGGCTACCTTTCTACCTTCTGACGATAAGCTCTACCTCTATTTCCATAAGGCTACCATTCTGCCTTCCATCTGCATAAGGATACCTTTCTGCCTACCGAGACTAAGTTCGTCTCCATCTGCATGAGGTTAAGCTCTACCTCCATTTGCATAAGGCTACCATTCTGCCTTTCATCTGTATAAGGCTACCTTTCTGCCTTCCGAGACTAAGCTTTGTCGCCATCTGCACCTGCATAAGGATACCTTTCTTCCTTCCGAGACTAAGTTGTGTCCCCATCTGCATAAGGTTAAGCTCTACCTACATCTGCATAAGGTCACCTTTATGCCTTCCATTTGCATAATGCTACCTTTCTGCCTTCCACTTGCATAAGTCTACCTTTCTTCCTTCCACCTGCATGAGGCTAAGCTCTGCCTCCAATTTACCTTTTTCACCGAGACTAAGCGTTCTCTCAAGCATTATTTACTTTGCCTTTTCTTTCGGGCTAAGCTCTGCCCTTCAATTCGCAAAACTAAGCTTTGTCTTGTCCGCATCATATTACTGCATTTTTCATGGGTTGAAATATCCCCAACCCGTCCAAAGGTGTCATCGTTCGGAGGCACCATCTTCATCCGAGAATACCATGTCATGGCCTGAGGATCTCTCTCAATTTTGCATATCATTATTCAAAGGCGTCATCGTTCGCAGGCACCATCCTCATGGCCCCAGGACATCATTTCATTGCCTGCAAATCCTTCAATCAAGCAATTCATGGCCCGTGACGTCATGGTCCGAGGATTTCATCCTTAACCGTCCAAAGACTGCATTCATAGTTTGACGGGAATTTGCATCATGTTTAAAATTACGCATAATATACGCTTGCGTTGTCTTATTTGCAGGTAATCCATCAAGAAACGACTATCCTAGCAGGAGCATCTTGCTCCAGTTCTCCTAACCATCCGCAAACCGCTCACGCATCCAGCCCTATATGTCGTCCGTTATTGTTAAAATTTCATCGGTATACTTCGCCGATGACTCCTGAACTACATACGGCCTGATTGTTGTAATGTAGGCAACTCAGAAACCAGGGATATGTAGGCAACTCAGAAACCAAGGTGCGACCTAAATCTGTTCAAACCGTTTCGCTCGGTCAAAATTGGCCATCATATCTTTACCTGACAACTCTTTCATCCTTCCCGGGTAAAGAGGGGCAGTTGTTGATACCCAATTTTTCCTCAAATTATTTTTAATTCTGCATATATACGTTCAAAATCAGGTTTTATAACAATTGGTATTATTGTATAATTTTCCCATATTTTTATTAATTTATTTTAATTAATCCAGTATTTTTATCCCTAATAATTAATTATAAATTGCATTACAAATGACTTGCAAAACATTTCTTGATTTAAGATATTATTTTTGATCCTATTAAGGGCAAATTATTTCATAATTAGCCGAATTAGCACTATTTGGGTATAATTGCAATAGCTTTGCAATTATAGCCTGATTACATGTTTTATGTTATTTTTACTCAATAATTAGTTGTTTGTATTTTAAATACTAATTAATCATTTTAATTTAATTCTAACCTATTAAAATCAGCCCAAACCCCAATTAAAATAACCCAATACGACCCAAGCCCAAACCTCTACCTAACCCGGCCCAGGTCCTCTTAAATCCTGGTCGTTGATCATTTTGATCAACAGCTCAGATTACCCCTTACCTTAATTAATCCTAAACGACCTACCCCAAACCCTCATTTTCCCCTTTTCATTCTATCGTTACACTCTGTCGTCCTCTCCTCTCATCTCTCTCAAGCTCTCTGCTAAAACATAATCTCCTCTCGTCGACAGTTGGCTCGCCGGTAACCATGGTGGCTCTACCACCATCCTCAGCCTCCACAGCTCCCTCTCATGCCGGATTATCGTTTCCTTGAGGTCCTCGAAGGAACCAGAGGCGGTTCACCTCACCCCTATGACCTCTCATGCCATTTTCCGGCCATTCACGGCCATCAGAGTAAGAGTTCCTTATTTCCGGCTAGAACCAGTGGTTCTTAAGCTTTTTCTCCTTCTCTTTAGGTTGTCTCTATGAAACCCTAATCACTAGCCTCTGATCTTCCTAGATCTGCAATAGATCTGGGTGTGTTATGAGTTATTCTAGTGTTTCTTCAAAGGTTTTCCGATTTTCCCTAAAACGACTCTTCATCTTCTAAACTAGGGTTTCTGACCCCTTTTTCAAAACGCTTTTCTTTATGATTTTGGTACTAATCTATGATTCTCACTATGTTTATATGTTTGTTTGAACTTTCTCCTCTATCCGAGTTATTCTTTTTGAAAACCTTAATTTTTCTAAGGATTCTGGGTTTGTTTGATGATATGTTCTGTTATGTGTACTGTTTCTCATGAGTACTCTGTGATTCTACAATTTTTTACCCTATGTTTGCTTGTTAGGGTTTCTGGCTGCAATTATTCCTGCCTGTTATGTGATTTTGTTCATTAATGTTGCTGAACCTTCACTTCTCTTGCATGTACTACATTTATTCTGTTAATTATGCCATGCTCTATATGAATTCCTGATTTATGTGATTATACCATGTATTTGCTTGTTACGGTTCTGATTTTTTGTCTATTATGAGTTATTCTGTTTATTCTCATAAGCTTATGCTAATTCCCTAACTCAGTATTTTTTTCTATCTGTGAATCCCTGAATCTCTATGATTGATACCTCACTGATTTTGCACACTGTTCTCTATTGATTTTTTGAGTCTTTCCTTAAAAACGTGTGATATATTCCTTGATTAAATATTGATTTCCTGCAATTAAGACCTCACTCAAAGACTGCCTTACTGATTTTCGTAATTCAAATTTATCTCTTTCCTTATTTTCATAACTAATGTTACTGTCAAAATAATTCATATGTACTTTCCTTAATTAGATTTTCTTAACCTAGACTAATTACTTGTAATATATTTACTATGTTGAAATTGTTTCCTTGTGTGATATATTCCAGGCATATATGGTGTCTTTCCTTATTTATTATCTGCCTACTACTGTTTGATGTTAACTCCTTCAATTAAGAGAGTATTTATGCTGATTTTATACTAATTGATACACAGTCACATAATTACTGATTGACTTTGGTTTTTACCTTATTTGCTACCTAGACTTACACTTACCTTGCTCTTTCATTAACAACACACGAACACACTAGTTCAATAGCTCTCTCTCACATAACTAAAAGCTTTCTGCTCTCTTTCTGTGTTACTTATTACTGTTATAAGTTAGCTGGCTGCAAGCCAAGGCTAACTATTGTGCTCTCATGTCCTCCACTTTGTGTTTAATGTCTTATTTACTGGTGTCCTAATTTCAATTCAAGTTCTCAAACCAATATGTTTCTTTTGCTGCTTCAATTCATCATGTTTCTAATATTCTTCTATCTACTGTTTTGTTGTTCAGCATGTAATTAAACTCTTTGCCCCCATTGCTTCATCTAGTATGCCAAATTATGTCTTACTTTTTTATGGTCAGCATGTTCGTATGAACTTATAATCTGTCTCAATGTGACTCTACTCTATTTCTATGCTTGTGTACCGGTTGTTTACCGGTCATGTCTAGTATAATCCTATACTATACTATCTCCCTATCCCACGAGTCCCCTAAGGTATTACTGATTCTGTAACTATGCTCCTGAATCCATCTTTTACTGTCTGCACCAAGTGCAAAAGACCCTTGCCTGTTATGTGTTTACCTTATATGCTCTATACTTGTCCCCAATCCCTCATTACCATGTTTGTGGTTGCTAAACCTGTCTTGGTTCTGTGTTCTTTGGATGTTGCTGAACTTATCCTGGTTCTTTGTTTGGTTTGTTGTCTGTTAATCACCCTTTTAAAAATTGTCTTATTAAATGACTCCCTCTGTTAATTTCACAAAATTATTTCAAACAATGTCTCTTCTCAAACTGTTTTCCTACTTGAATCTTTTCAAAACTATGTCAAGCACTCTCACCCCACTCTTAGGTCCCTAAGTTCTGCCCCTTTAGTGTGTGACTGTTTTGGGACCCTTGATCTCCCTCTGAACTCTGACACACTAAGGTTGGCCCTTCCACACTGCACTTACTCAAACTATGGCTATGGAATCTGGGTGTGAGCACTGCCCGGGATCCCTTGAGGTCCTTAGGGAACTCTGACACACCCGGATATTCAGAAAGGCTATGAAACAATCTGGCATGGAGGTTATGGAAATATGTGCCTATTTTCAGGCTCCCTATAGATAACTTCTTATTTTTCCTTCTTCTTAATTCATTCAATGTTGGTTTGTAATAATTATTGTAAACGAATATTGGGGATGGCTAGTTAAAAGGGAGGGTAGTATAGATGTTATAAATATCAAGGGTAGAAACCATGCTTTAGGTTTACATTTTTGTGTGCGCACTAGAATCCATGCTTAGGATCAATACATGCAAGCATATCATGCATTAGAGACCATGCTCCCAGGTTTCATTGTGTACTGTTTTCAGCATCTCGTTTGACATTATCACCTAAAATCCTGTCTTTACGATAAATGACAACATTAATATAAATTTTTACTCATCCAATCATTATGTTGTAACCTTCTATGCACCTAGAAATCCTGTCTCTAGGGTAAATAACAATCTTAAAATAAACTGTCACCTATGCATATTTCTAAACCATGTCTAACGCTGTAATTTCCATGCACTTAGAAATCTTGCTTTAGGAAATTCTGCAATCATGTAGTGCATTTAGAAATCCTGCTTTTTGGAGTTCTGCGTATAAATCATTCTGCTTTTATGTGCGCATATTAGATACCATGTTTAGAATTTTGTTCATGCTCGCTCAGTACAACCTAGTTAAACTATTGATGTATGAAAAGGGTATAAAACAGTCTCCCCATGTTTTAAACAAACTGGCAATAATCCTGTATCTCTTGTAAAACTTAGAACATCATGATTTGGGTAAAATAACTCCTACAATGTTTCAATAATTCTGGTAACAATTGAGCATTCTTCCACGCCTAGGCAAGCCTTAGGTTATTGAGGTTGTTAAAACTGGAATACGCTTCTTTCATGTGCACTGTCTAACTGCCAACAAGCTTAAAATCAGTAGGCAAAACTGATTAAGACTTCCTCTCTGAATTATGTAATGAACCTGCCTCTCTGTTACTATCACATAGATACCATGCTTTAGGATATGGATTAAAAAACCAAGACCTTAACTGTGTTTGAGTCATGCTGTTTCTTTGCATTATCTGTGGAGGTACTTGAGCCCTTTTTTCTTTTTATGTTATCCCCCCTATTTGCAGTCCTATATGTTTTTATATGTCGCTTAGTATTTTGCCTTTAAACCTGAGGGTCTGCCTAGAACCTCCCTCATGGGATTGAAGTCCGAAACTCCTTCAGGACAAATAGGAAGGGACGTGTAACATCATGCAATATAGATCGTGACCAACACTCGCTCTAATTACCTTTACGGGGTAGGAAATGGTAGATATCGATATGATGACCGGTGCGATAATACCACGTGTAGCCCCTCTTTGAGGAGTGTCATACTGGGTATTGCATTGATGTGATCCATATCACAAACAAACCTAGGATACCCCAATCCTATATACATGCTTAGACTATGATCCTTTTCAAAATCTATTTAGCTATTAAATATTTCAAACTAGTAACATATGTGTGCTTAGACTGTGAATATTTCAAAACCATCTACTATTTTAGACAATAATTGCTTACTTGCTAGTTGTACAAATTCACAAAGTTATTTGG
>ML511233.1:0-11458 GCA_005239535.1 Nicotiana rustica
TTAGTTTGTTCCAAAAAATTGACATCTTTCCTTAGATGAAATTTTTGTCTCTTTCTACCAGTTTGATCTAATAGAAGCTAACAACTACTTATATTTTTTCAACTTGATTTGGAATCCTATCAACTAACTGTTCTATTATGTTTACATTTGAAACCATTGATTTATATACTTTCAAGATTAAATATAGGAGTGATAATTATTCAAATTTTAACTCTTAATACCTGCCTTGTTCATCAGATTGGAGGAGTAATTTAGACGGCTTGCAATGTTTTAGAAGGATTAAATGCTCTCTCTTGAATTTGAGAATAGGGTATCATAATTTTCACGGGAAAATGTGATTCTTCCTACTAACAATAGAAAGGTTTACAGAAAAAAGGACAACATATCCTCAATAACAAAATCTTGAACTCATAATCAGCTGAATGACTGTGCTGTGTTTTGGCCAGAAATGTTGAAACTGAAGCTTTACGCAAATCTGTCTCCAAAAATTGATTGTATCACCATTGCTTGCTTTAAATCTCTTTTTCCAAAAATTGATTCTAGCACCATTGCCTGCATTATCTCTAAAATTCCTGAAAATCTTCCTACACTTTCGTTATAATACCTCAGAAATGCGACAAAGAGATCTGACTGGTCTCCCACTGCTGTTTGAACTACATACCTTTTCAATTCCCCATGTAAAACTTTATCGAAAATCCTAAAAGCTCTAGTCCCTAGGACCCCAAATTTCATAGCTGATGTATTTTTTTTTCTAATTAGCACCAGCTTTGTGTGAGCGAGGAGGTCATGGGGTTCCCACATGTATGGGTTTGGATTCCTAAGTGCCTTGAACGACATTCTTTCCTTGGTTGACAACAATGAGGGCGATTTGAATGTGGAGAACTTGAGGAAGAGGATGATTACATAACGACATTCTTTCCTTGGTTGACAACAATGAGGGCGATTTGAATGTGGAGAACTTGAGGAAGAGGATGATTACATAACGACATTCTTTCCTTGGTTGACAACAATGAGGGCGATTTGAATGTGGAGAACTTGAGGAAGAGGATGATTACATATGTTAGCTAGTGCTTTATGTACATATATTCATGCAAAAATGTGGATCACCTCTTATTTCTTTATCAGGTGACTACGCCATTGTGATGGGTTGTCTTGAACTGGTTTGGGCTGCAGTGGATGATGTCACATTTAGTGTTAGATGTGCTACCTATCTGAGCCTTTAGGAGAAAGAAGGGAAGACATAAGACATGACATGTTTACCCACTAGTCATCAAGTGGATCCTCTTGGAAGGACAAAAAGAGGAGAACTTTTTGGGGAATCGAAGATGACTTTGAACCTATAAGGAATAACCTATTATTCTTAGTTAGCCTTTGGTTCACCCATGAAGTTCCTATTTGTATTGAAGATTGAGTGCCTTTTGTAGAGAATCATAATTTTGTGTGGGCCTCTAATTTTTTGGTATACTGCTTGTATCTTTTCAAGTGAATAAACTTGTTTGCCTTATCAAAAGATATGCTTTCTTTTTCTCCTAATTAATGAAATTGTACTCCTTTCACCTTCCCACTCGTCTTCAACATAATTCCCTTACAAACTTTCTATCTTTTTTGCTATTGAGATCACTATGCATTTTGAAGACATATAATGAGTCGAAATATAACATAGTTCTTCTAATTTGTGTCTCGTTCTCCCTTTTTAATAAGTGTTTCGTTTGCCACCTTACTAACTTCTTGTCGATTCTTTCAACCATTGGATTCCATGCAACACAGCCTTGGAAGTTGCACCTAAAGGTAGTCTCACATAAATCAGTCGAAGGGAGCTAAGCTTGCAATCGAGGAATTCTACTAATGGTTCAATATTATCCACCTTGCTTGTTGGATTTATGTCAAATTTCTTCGTATTTATCCTAAAAGCCAAGCTGGTTAAAAATCTCACATTATGCTTTTCAGATGATGGTGTTGATCTACCTTGTCATCACGTAACACATATATCATCCACAATTTATGTTGAGACACTTTTTCAACATTGGCCCCCAGATATGGCTTGTTGTTATTTCAGTTTCCCGCTTCCGTAATAGCCAACTTCTGCAACTTCTGCAGAAATCATATCTTCAATTAGCATAGAATTGGAATCTTGCCCCTATTTTAAGACTCTTAATATAAAGATTCTTTGGGGGCATGTTGATCTCCAGCTTTAGAAATCCCTACACAGATTCCCCACTTACCTTAATGGATCTAGACACCAAACCAAAGTAAATAGGTAGCCAACCAAGCTCACCAGCACTACCCCCTTCACAGTGAGGCCACTGATTTGCCATGCTTGAATGTGTCTTCCAGCCTTTGTCCCTAACATAGAAGTCTGTTAGCTTCTGCTTCCGATGATAATTGTATAGCGAGACGGTATCACCAAACATTGACATCTTCAGGTTGTCACCTTTCATTCTCACTCACCTATAGCTTTCAGTGACCCTGTTGAGGAAGTTCTTCCTCTTGTGTGATTCTCCTAGGTATTGTCTGAGCTGTGTTTTCTTGCCTAAAACACTATGTTGCAGTGTTATTAAAAGCCATCAATTTGTTGCTTAAACCGATGCAGTATGGAAAGCAGAGAGTTATATTCTCGTGGTTGAAGCGACGCACCTCATAGGTGAAGCGATGTGCTTTGGGCCGTAAGGTGCAAAGTGATCCATAAAAAGCTATTCTTTTGCATTTGATTTTTCCGAAGATAAAGAAAGAAGGAAAAAGAGGAAAAAATGGTCTTTTTCCATCTGAATACTAGGACTTCTCTCACATGCTTCTTCTCATGTATGGTTGTGGTGTTCTTATTATCGTCATTGTCTTCTTCTTATTCTCGAGTTTATAATGCCAACTCTTTGCTGCTTCTGTTCTCTGGTTTTTTCCCCCTTTTCTTTTAATTCATTTCTTTCTTCTTTTACTTCTCCTTGTGTGCAAATCCTCTTGTACGACTTGTGGTTCTAGCTTCTTTTTTTATTCTCTTCTATTACCTTAGTACAGTATCAAAGTAATTTAGTAGCAACCAAAATGCTGTAAAACTAATTCTTTTATGTGGTTGATTTATTGGAAATTGAAAATTAATTTTTTGGCTGTCGGTAATTTTTTTGGGCCTCGTTGGAGTTACACTTGATTATGCATAGATTAATATTGTTGTTATTAGTAATTTAATTGTATTTGATGTTATAATATTACATTCATACATTTATACTATTATTTTTGTATTTTCATAAAATTAAGAAGTGTACCCTTTCTTGCTTTTCACTTAAAGCCCCATGAGTCTTTTCATTTTTTTGTTCTTTTCGTTTTTAAAACCACAGCTATGTTGAGAACTACCGTCTACAAACTTCTATTTTTTTGTATGATCTCATCTTTGTCTGAGTGAAGATCTAAATCGAAGCTAGCTTTTCGGCAGATAACCCGCATACTTATTTTTGAGAATACACACTTATACGCCCTTAATAAGTGGAACTGACTGTTGATTTCTGGAGTATTTACAGGTCATTCACGATGAAATGCTCTTGGAAGAGATTGAGAGTCTCAAAGCTTCTGAAAGTGAGCAGATTCCTCTTCCTCTTCAGCGTCTCAAAGTTTTTGTCCGAGAACTGAATTCTGAGACGACTTTAAGCAACACAAATTCACTGCTGGAGACTGTTATTACTTCTTGCATGAGAGAAATGTACCATTATGCTCGTGTTCGTGGCTTGCATGTACTGGAATGTATCATGGATACTGCCCTGTCTGCTGTGAGAAAGGAGGAACTGCAAGAAGCTAGTGATGTACTGTTCACAGTTACACCTTCTGCGTTTTATATGCAAAATCCCATATATAAGCTAGAGATTCATTTGCTTTTAGCATAAGAAGTCAGATTCTGATACTTCTCTTTAAAAGAAAAAAAAAGAATGGCACATTCTGATGTTAACTCACTTGTTACTTCATTTTTAATTGACAATGAATTGCATTATTAACTTCTATCCTTTTTACCCTTTTTTGAATAAAAAATTTGTTGTATCCTTTTCTATATAGATTCTTTTGCTGTTGCCCCGACTTCAGCCTCTTGTAGCAGTCCTCGGTTGGGATCTTTTGTCTGGTAAAACGGGTTTAAGAAGGAAATTGATGCAGCTTCTGTGGACAAGTAAATCACAAGCTCTTCGCCTGGAAGACTCTCCACATTATGGAAATAGATCAAATGAGGTAGTTCCCATGCTTCTGTGATGATAGAGATGGGGCACTGCTGTTTTTTTTCTTTTTCATTTCCCGTCTATGTTATTCTCTGCAAGTTTTGTTATGTTCTTTCATGAGCAGATAGATTTGTAGGTTCTTACTTAAACTACCTTTGCTTTGGCAGGTGTCTTGCATCGAACATCTCTGTGATCTCCTGTGTTATCAGCTTGATCTTGCTTCTTTCGTAGCATGCGCGAATTCTGGCAAGTCATGGAGTTTGAAGTCCTCGCTACTGTTGTCTGGTAAAGAGTTTATGCAACATGGAAATGAAGATGTGCAATGGGATCCCTTTGTTGAAAATTTTGTGCTGGAAAGATTATCTGTACAGAGTCCTTTGCGGGTAAACTCTATGCTGTCCTTCCATAGTAGAACATTACTGTTTGCCTTGCTGATGTGTTTCGAGGAATTTTGGTTTCGTTTTATTTTTGGAAGAGAAGTATCTTTTGTAGAAAGAATTTTTAATAATAGTTGAAGGTAAGCAACTTACTTTCATCCTTTCTCTAGCCGAGGGTTTATCGGAAACAACCTAAGGCTGCGTACATCTTACCCTCCTCAGACCCCACTTGTGGGAAATTACTGGGTTTGTTGTTGTTTAGTTGAAGGTAAGCAGCTTATTTTATGTCCCACTTGTTTTTGATAGGGTATTTAATGTACCACTTGTTCAGTTGTTCAATTCTATATAGTTTTCCTTTTTTTTTATTTTTATAAATATGTTTTACTTACAAATTTGGCTCGAGTTTCATTGATGCATTTACTCGGTACCTTACTTTCCTGCTCATTGAATCTGAGGTTGCATCTGCAGGTAGTGTGTATGGATTGTATGGTACTATTATGATAGAAGATGATCAAGTTAAGACGTCGCCTCTCTTCTTAATATATTATTATCCTCAAATTCTAAAGATTCATTAAAATTTGAGTGGTCATAGTCTGTCCACAGATGGGATAGAAGAGTACATGTTCACATCCCCGATAAAAGGATCATCACGTTGCCTAAATTCACTAGAAGAAATAGAACTATGAGTAGAACCAATCCAAGAGCCAGAAGATTTTAAGTTTAAGATCAGCAAACAATATTTTTGGTAGATTATTGCACAGAGTACTTCTCTCTCTCTCTCTCTCTCTCTCTCTCCCATCTCTTTGCTTCTATTAGGACTTTGCTTTTCATATATCTTAAAATGGTATCTTTCTTACACCTGCTACATATTAATATGGCTGATTTAATTCTTTTCTTTTGCTTTGATAATATTTTGGATTTGTAATTCTTTGCCATCTTCTAGGTATTATTTGATGTGGTTCCAAGCATTAAGTTTCAAGATGCTATTGAACTGATTAGCATGCAGCCAATTACTTCCAATCTAGCAGCCTGGAGGAGGTGTGGTGACTCATTCTTTTGCAATGTGTTGTATGACTTAGGTTCAGTTCTATGTTTACATCATGCATGTGGATACTTCAGATTCAGCTGAATTGTAGGGCAGCAAGCATAGCTTTGTAGAGATAGCTGCTTCTTTATTCATTCATTTTTTTTGATAAAGTAATTATAGAGCTGCTGTGCTTGTGTGTCAATGCATTACTATCTAGCAGATGGAGCTTGTATTAATGTCCTTAATGTTACAACATGATTATTTTTTTAAAAAGGGTTACAACATGATTATTTAAAATGTTACATTTTGTTCTTAGTCTGGGATCAAACATCTAATGGCTAAAATGTGTATGGAGACAGTAGGTTAACTTACTGCATATGTTTTCCTTTTATTCCATTTGTACTTTGGTAGGATGGAGGACATTGAACTCATGCACATGCGTTATGCTTTGGAATCTGCCGTCCTTGCACTTGGAGAGATGGAAAAGAATATCGGTGAGGGAGTAGGAAATGGCCAATTCAATTTTTGCTATCTGAAAGATCTGAAGAACCATCTTGATGCCATCAACAACATTTTCCGCAAGGTGTCTACTATCTGAAAATTTCTTATGTAGTTGTCTATCTGTTCTTGTTCTTGCTCTGTCCTTGTCTTCTGTATTCTTAATTCAGTTAATGCAAGTGACTTTATAGTTCTACTCACACATTACCTCATCGGTAAAGTCCACATCAATAAGTTAGTATATAACTTTTAAACTTCAAAATCTCATTAAAAAAGTAAAGAAAAATGTGAAAATATAATGCTTATCTTTGATTTGTGCACACTTCTGCTTTCCGATGTTCAAATGGTTCGCTAGGACGCTTGCTAGCTGCTTACTGTCTCTATTAGGCTGTCATGTATACCAAATAGGCGATGTCAGCAGATTTCAACAGGGGAGTGGCTATCACCCCTCAATCAAGAGCCCCTTATAAGTTGCGCCTAAGCTGAATCATAAATCATGTGATATCTTTTCGTTATCCTTTTGTCTGGCAATACACAAGTTTTGTAATTTAAAGAAAGTAAAGTGAACTTTAGAAAACTTGGATTGCAAAAGATAGGAGAAGAATGAACAAAAAATATGCTGGCTTATCTTGAACAGTGTCTGTATGGTTGGAAATGAGGACAAATGAGCAGTAGAAAGAGAAACCTCTGAAATTCCTAGGTCCTCCGCTTTTCTATGTTATGAACTCAGGAAAAACTAGACATTCCTAGGATATTTGACCAATCCAACAATTGGGAGGAGAATGAGGGGAATCCAATATAGTTGTGGGTTCTATAGGGAAAGAGGAGAAAAATGGTTCCGCCGAAAAGCTGTGCCCATCTACCTCCTGAGGATTTGTTATGTATATTCGTTGATGTCACGCCCCAAATCCCAAGGAGATCTGCCGGCACCCATTAATTCCCGTCTAACGAATCCATAATGCCTAGTATGTCAATAAGCTACACTTGCAAAAGGACATTCATCCACACACCACATTGATGCAATTGTTTTTTCGAAAAGGTCCTGAAATATCCCTCTACTGTTAGAAATTGTTTAAAATTATCCTCCATTATATAATTGATGCAATTGGGGCGGGTCAAGTCTACTTTAAAACGGAAAAGGGTCAAATATATCCCTCTACTTTCGTTTATTGTTCAATCCTATCCTCCGTTATACTTTCTGTTCATATATATCCCTTCCGTCCAACAAAGTTCTATATTTATCCTTATTTTAACGGACATGACATGTGGCACCCTTTAGGCACAAGACCCGACCCGCAACTTAAAAAACCCCATATCCACTTAAAACCCACGACCAAAGTACCACATTAAAGAATTCTTTGACCCGAAAAAAAGAAAAAAGACAAAAGCGTTGGACTCCTATGCTCTGAGATTTCTCCGATGACTAGCGACAGCCGTTTCCCTCATCTTGTGGGGTTTTGGGGGCTGTGAAGGGGAGTAGAGGAGAGAGTGGAGCTAGAAAGGGTCGATTATTCATCAGAAATGATGAAGGATCTGTGGCTTTTTCGGTGATGGTGATTGTTTCCCGGTCAGGTAATTGTCGGAAAAGAGGTTGAGGAAACGATGGGCTCACAATGCGACGCCGTTTTTCAAATTTTCACACTCTCAATGGGCTAATCTTCCTACAATGACGGTCCAATTTTAGAGCTCTGTAAACACCGAGATTTCACTGGACGAATAGGCGCTGCTACTGCTCTTAATTCTCTTGAACGGGGTTTGTAATAAAGTTTTTGACTTAATTCTTGAATTGGGTCGTTTCCTTCTTTCAATTATCTTTTAGCTAGGTTTGTCTGATTTTTATTTAGTCTTTTGTTACAGGCTTTGTATTAATTTATTTGAAAAATAGGAAACTTAGTATATATTAAGTGTTTGATTCTTCGTTACTCACCAAATCTGATGCTTTATGTTTACTTATTGGAAATTACAGTTCCGATCTGATGTGTTCTTTTTTTATAAAAAAAATTGCAGTTCACTTTAATGGTTGTTGGAGGGGGGAGAGGGGTGGAGAAATGAGTTTTGATTTTAGGTAAAATTTTAAAAAGGGGAACCGGGTCGGATAGGTCATATTTTAGGCCTTTTTGTTTTTTTATTGGATTGGTTCTTTCAATCAGACAGCGCCACATGTCATGTCCCTTAAATAAGGGTAACTATAGAACTTTGTTGAATGGCAGGGGTATATATGAACGAAAAGTATAACAAGGGATAGGATTGAACAATAAAGGAAAGTAGAGAGATATATTTGGCCCTTTTCCGAATTTAAAACCAGATGGACCAAGAGTCTTGGATGCACGCCACGTGTACAATCCGTCAAAGAAGGGGTATATGCGTTTGAATAGTAAGACGGTAGGGAGTTCTCTTATCCAATAGTATAACGGAGGGTCATTTTAAACAATTTCTAATAGTAGAGGGATATTTCAGGACCTTTTCCGTTGTTCTTTTGATCAATTAATAAATTTCGTTAAAAAATGGCAAGAAAATAGTCTGTATACAAGAAGTATACCAGAAACCTTACAAAAAGAAATAGTTTTTTACGACTCACACTCATTTTTAAACGAAATGGTTTTCTATGGATGACACTCATTCTTCTATATATATAAGAATCTCGTGAGTGTTCCAAAAAGAAATAAAGGATAAGAGCTATTCCTCAAGTGTACAAAATCCTTTTCTACTCCATCAAAACTCTCCTATTTCTCTCTCTCTCCCTCTCTGTACGGTCTAAATACGGTCCAAATAAGTGCTAGAGGAGCAACATCTAATGCCCTGCTTCGTCTCTTCTTCTAAAGGTCCACCTAAACATTATTTCTTTCACCGTGCCCGACATCACCCACTCAATTTCGAATTATCTCTGAATTTTCCAACACAAGCAAGATGCTATTGACAATGTAAAAGGTGGTGATTCTCATCTCACTTGAGTTGTTACACATAAGCACCAATTGACACAAGTAATATTCCTCTTCCTCAAATTTTCTGTTAAAATCACCCCTCGCAGCTAGCCAAGTGAAAAAACACTTTCTTTGGTACCCTAGGATACATACTGAGATATGTGGAAACATTGACTCCTCCCTAACCAGAAGCTTCTAATAATAGGATCATTTATAAGAAAACAATCTTTGAGGAAGAGTCCTTTTCCAGACTTAAAAATATACATCGTACAACTATCCCATAATACATAACATGATCATCATGGACCTTTTAAGACTTTACTAACAATACACAAGATCTCGAGACATAGCCCGACTTAATCAAGAAGAGAAACTCAAAGATGCACCCACCGAGCTAGCAAGTGGGATCTATCAAGGTTACGATAGGATGAGGATCTTACCACGACGTCGCCTCATAGAATACCTGCAACTGCAACTGTAGGAAAAAAAGAAAACAACGAGGACTGCGTATAAAATACTCGTAAGTGTCATCGACTTCCCTTCAAAAGGTGGGACAAGACTTATAAGAAGCATGCATGTAAATTAAATGCTTAATGGCAATTCTTTAATTAAAACACAAGCTTAATAGAAATTCCATATTTTATGATGAAATCATAACTGCGAAATTATCATGCATTTCCAGTTCAATAGGAAAACTTTTCAAAGTTTTCAAGTTGGCTTACCAGCTTTAATTATGGTGCTTCAATACACTGCACCAATTGTTATTATGTCATGCTAGTATACATATCGAAGTGGGCTCCCAAGTACTCTAGCTTCCCACGTTCTATATATGTCAGGGCATACTCGTGCCCGATTTCTGGGTTCTCGGTTACCGATATTCAAATTTGTTCAATGGTACCCATCGTTGTGAGACTTTGTAAATCAAGGTTTATAGCAAGTCTTCTTTGCTTGTTTCTTCCTACCAACTTCCACACCCCCGAGGTTGTTGCAACAACCACGGTTGGTACCTAAATTCCGGTCTCCCGAACTTCACTGTTAGATAGTTATATGTAATTGTCCTAGTCCCATATGTAGTGGGAGTAGAATGACCTAGTCCTATATGTAGTAGGAGTAGAATATGTCCTAGCCCTATATGTAGTAGGAGTATAATATGTATTATATATAGAGCTCAATGTATCATTGTTAATAAATAGATTTTTCTCCCGTGCATTCTCACATGGTATCAGAGCTTCAGTGAGAAAATTATCTATCGTTGTGCGTCATTCGAGCGACATCCGGGAAGAAAGATCTCATCGCCGTGCAAATTTCCGGCAACTTCATCTTGTTCCCAGGGTTCATCACTGCTACAGTGGCACTGTGCATATAACACTACCACCATTAGATCCAAAACCCTTGTGCAACCAAACCCTAGAAGCTCCAGTCCCATCTGAACAGAAAAGTAGGCACCGTGCGTCTTTACGGTTGACGACTCAAGATTGATTTGCGTTATCTTCTCCTCGGTAAGTGTTGCACGAAAACCAACACTATCGCCAGAACCAAGGTTCTGATGAGCTACAATAACTTTTCCGGCGTTATCAGCAACCACCTGGTTTTGTTGCTCAAGGGTAATCAGCTTGCAGATATTTTCACCAAGTCCCTCACTGGTCCTCGTATTAGTTGCATATGTAACAAGCTTGATACATATGATTTGTATGCACCAGCTTGAGGGGGTGGGTGTTAGATAGTTATGTGTAAATAGTCCTTGTCCCATATGTAGCAGGAGTAGAATGACCTAGCCCTTTATGTAGTAGGATTATAATATGTATTATATATAGAGCTCAACATTGTTAAAAAAATAGATTTTTCTCCCGTGCATTCTCACATTCACCACATCACCTCAAGAGCATAAACATGAATTCAACAATTCAAAATTTGATGTTAAGACGGATGATTTCAATAAAGTGGTTAAAAATTTATATATGGTTCATTTGCCTAAACAACATATCCCTATGGCTCTTGGCCCAAGCATACATTCAAGAAGTGGCCTCTCGTTACATTCTACAATTTAGATAACATGCCATTCATGGCTAATCACACGACTATCATGGATTCTAATTAGGTTCATTCATGAGCTATCCATCTCAATTCACAATGCATAACTATATCCAGTTTTCATCTATAACGTTTAGTGTACTAGATAGCTCAAGTTTATATTACTTTGTTCAACCATGGCGTTACATACACTCGCTCACCCCACTAGCATACATCCACATTTCAAATGCCTTTTTAAAAGAACAAAATCGTGCAATTTTGGAAAAAACCTTAAGAAAGGTTAGGCTTCAACTTACCTTAGCCTTAGCTCTATCTTTCTTCCGTTACGTGATGCTCCAAATGTCTAACACATTTAATCTACATGAGTATAGAAGGAATTGATGGTCCAACAGATTCGCAAGGAGCATGAAGGGGGGG
>ML511233.1:11581-28345 GCA_005239535.1 Nicotiana rustica
GGTTGTGTGGCGATGGTCTGTTCACCATGAAGTCCTTTTACCAGAGTATGTTGCTGAGATAGGAGACCACTTTTCCATACTCCTCGATCTGGATTCCGAAGGCGCATACGAAGGTGTGATTTTTTGCATGGCTAGCGACGAGGGGAGTGATCTTGACTGCTGAAAACCTACGAAAGAGAGGAATTACACTTGTTAGTTGGTACTACATGTGTAAAAGCTCGGGGGAAGAAGTTGATCATCTTTTGTTGCATTGCCCCGTGTCCTCGGGCTTGTGGAGGGCAATCCTGAATCTTTTTGGTGTTCAATGGGTGATGCCAAGCACGGTAAAGGAAATGTTATATAGCTGGGCCGGTTTCCATAGAAGAAGAAAGCAAAAGGCGTGGAAGTTTGCCCCGTTAGCTCTCGTGTGGATGGGAGGAGAGAAATAGGAGGGCCTTTGAGGGGATTGAGTCTCCTTTTTCACATCTTAAGAATAGTCTTTTATCTTTGATCACTTTTTGGTGCACTCATATAGCCCCCACATGTGTAGAAGATTGGGCGTCTTTTGTAGAGAATCATGTTTTGATGTAAATTCTCTACTTTTTAGTATACTTCTTTTATATGTGAGTTTTCTACTCCCTTTTGATTAATACAATTTACCTTATTAAAAAAAATTCCATTCTGTCAATTCGTATTTGTTTGAATCCGATGAGACTTGTTTAGAGCTCAAACATTGGATACAAGCCATCCACATCTGATTTCCTGTTAATTGTGTAACCCGAATTCTTCTTCAATTCAATTCTCTTAATAATATTAGCTATTGAAGCTATTCAAGTCACTAGTATACTTATTTAACAATCCCCAACCACTTTGCATCTTCTTCGCCAATTACCCAACCATATTCAACTAAGGCCCATTTCTAGGTTATAACTAATATTTCAATCAAATTAGAATTCCACTCATAATCATCTAGACCAGGTAGTGGGATTACATCTTGATGACAAATTTTGAATTCAACTTTTAAGCTTGTTGAGAGAGATGAAGATCCTAGGTAAAATCCTTGGATTTGGATGTTAGGGCTAGCATGTGGTTTGATTTTTGATCTCCAAAGTTGGAGGAATGATTTCTGAAGTTTGCTATTTCCATCTTGCCCCTTGCATTTGTTTTATTAGTCCTTGTATTACTTACAGCAAAGGGCTTTTTTTCCCCATGCAATCACAGATACTGATGGTGAACATTATCATCTCTCTTCTGCATATGGATGGCCTTTCTCTCAATTTGACACCTTGTGCTTCATCAAGCAGCTCATCTGAATCATCCAATATATCGAGGGAGCAACAATTGGAGGATACAACTCATGATGGGCGAAATAAGACCGTTGTAATGTTTATAGGGCAACTGTTAGATATATTGCGGCAATATCTACCATCTTCAAACTCAGAGAAGGAGAATAACGGGGAAGTAAATATGTCTGCTGGTATCAAAGAAGCCATAGAATGGAGAATTATGAATGCCAAAAGATTTATTGAGGATTGGGAATGGCGTTTGTCAATTTTGCAGTGCCTTCTGCCATTCTCTGAAAGACAGTGGAGATGGAGGGAGGCTCTTACGATATTACGTGCAGCCCCATCTAAACTGCTAAACCTGTATGTACTAGTGTTTCTACTTTGTCGTTTTAATGCATATAATTTAGAAATGTCCTTTTGTTTCCAGACAACTGAGTCAAAAACCTTGAAAAAGTGTTGTTCTAGTTGTCCTCACTGTATGCCTTCTTTTATTTCATTTTTAATTAATGGGAATTCGTTATAAAATTTTTCTCAGAAAGAGTGTACCTCTCTTCAATTTACTACTACCTAGAAATATTTAGGGTTGAAGATAGCTCTTTCTAAATCTTTGTCTCCTGTTTACAGGCCAGTAGTTGTATCTCTTGTTGCCTTGAGAGTTCTTGGCGAGCCTGCATTGTATCTAATCTTAAATGTTTTTCCTTTTAGATAATTGTTAAACATTTTAATTTTTATGCTGGAAAGACAATTTGAATCTTAGTTTTGATTTTACAGCAATGGCTTGAATTTATCCGTTTGATGCTCTGGCAGAATTGTCATGTCAATGTAGGGTTGAATCGTGCTGGGATGATATAGTTACCATATTGTCTTAACCTTTTTCCTTTTTTTTTAGGGATATCTCTTATCCTCCACCTCAGTTAATTTCTATCCTTGCATTGTGAGTCCCATCCCCTTAGTTTCCACTGCTGCCTTTCCTGATGAGCCTCTATTATTGCCCCTTACCTTTCAGCCCTTAGTTCAGTTGAACATCAACTTGCCTATTTCAGCTCTCTCCCTCCCATTGTAAGTCTCCTCCATTCTTTCCCATGTTATAATCATTAAGGAATTTAGTGTGAATTTTGTCATATTCAGTTATATAGCGTCACACATTGGATATAACGTACAAAGTGGCCCATAATAGTCTTGTACTATATACTGCTTGTATGTAGGAACTTTTCGCATGATTAATGATATTAGCCTTATAAAAAAATAGTCTTGTGCCTTTCCAACCATTGCCTTGAAGTTACGGTTGGATTCATAGAGTATTTCATACGATATCAGAGTCAAATATTTGACACACTTATATCCCACTGGTTAAATGGTATCTCGTATCTATTATGAAGAGGCATTCAAAGGGATTTATAGTTGTCTTCGGCCATCCCGATCATTGTTTTAAAGTTTTCATTTGGATATTTAGATTCTTTGACATGTCATTTTGCCATTATCATTACATTTAGAACCTAAGTTAAGTTTGTGTACCAAATTCGGGTTTGGAATAGTCTGCATCCTAAAATTCGTTATAGATATCCAGTCCTAGGAAAGTGTTTAGGAGTACAACCTGATGCCGTTGCTACTTTGTTTCCATTGTTTTCCCTTGTACATATAAATCAGGACTAAGGTTTTAAGTGCTAAACTAGGTTATCAAGCTGCTCCTTAACCTGCACTCTTATCACCTATAGATGTGAGGCCAATTTTTGGCTTAAGCAATATCTTTTTAATTGTGTTGATGCAGCTGTATGCAAAGGGCAAAGTATGATATTGGAGAAGAGGCTGTCAACCGTTTCTCTTTGCCTCCAGAAGACAAAGCTACACTAGAGCTGGCTGAATGGGTAGATAGCGCCTTTGGAAGAGCATCTGTATGTTCCTTATCTGCTGATTGTATGTTTATCAATTAATATCCCGTGCGGAATTTCTATGTATTTTACATATATTTTCTAGTTTGTCCCTAAAATTGGATATAGTTGGTGGCTAGTTTTTTCTTTTACAATAATTTTGTGATACTGTTTGCTACTCTTCATGTTTTTGGACTGCTGTATTTTGATTTTGTGGGTCTTTAAATCTGGGTCAGAAATGATACAATTAGGTCTCTTGGTTTATCAAAATCCTTTTGGCTGGATTTGCATAAGAAAGAATCAAAGAGAAACTCAGAAAATATGGGAGCTTGAACTTATGATATTTTGAAATAAGGGTAAGTGCTTATCATAATAAGGGAATGGGGGCTGGCAAGTTGATGAAATGAATGTTATAAATCCATCGCTATTCTGAGCTCCTTGAGCAGACAGTAATGCTTGGCTCTAAGCTGATTGGTTCTCCTTTCAAAAACTCTTAGCCCAGAGAAAAGCTCAGTAACGTGTAAATAGGTAAAGTGGGTGGCACAAGACTATTTTTATGTTGAAAGATCTAATCTCAGATCCATTCTAATATTTTTTTTACATATTCAAAGTTTTTACTAGAGCTCGGCAGGCTCAGTTGGATAACTTGAGACAAGTGTTGACATAGTTCCAGGTGTTGTCTGGTCTAAAAATCCTTCTTAGAGAGAATGCAAAATCATCCTAGTTGGTGAGGTGGAAAACATAGAGGCATTAGCACAAGTTTGAAATTGCAAGGTGGGGGCACTTCCTACTACTTTTCGAATTACCACTTGGAGCATCTTATAAGGACCAAACAGTTTGGAACCCGGTGATTGATAGGGTTGAAAAAAGACTTGCGGGTTGGCAAAAGAGATAACTATTCAAAGGAGGAAAGGAAGTGGTAATAAAGAGTACCCTTTTGAGTATTCTTACATATTTCATGTCTTTGTTAAGTGCTCCATTTCTATGGGACACTTCTAGCGGGGAAAGGAAATTTAACTTGGTAAATGGGAGACTGTCACAACACCAAAGTGCTGCGGTGGGCTTGGGATCAAAGATTTGAAAGCCTTTAACAGGGGATTAATGGAAATTGGTTGTTGAGATTACGGATAGATGAAAATGAACTTTGAAGGGGGGTGATTGTGGAGAAATATGGGGTTTTTGATGGGGGTAGAGGGCTAAAGATATCACACTCCCTCATGGATGCGGGCTCTGGAAGAATACCTTGAAGGGGTGGGATGCGGCTTTTTGGGTTATGTATCATTCAGGGAAGGTGATGGGAGTAGGGTAATTTTAGAGACTCACACAGGTGGTGTGGGAACAACAATTTGAGTATCACATTTCCAAATATGTACAGGATTTCATGCCAGAAGGAGATGCCAGTTCAACAAATACAATGGCTACAAGGTGGAGAAGTCCACGAGAGTTGAGGTCTTGGAGGAACTTGCAAGATTGGTAGGTCACAGAATTTCATAATTTAATTTAGAAGCTTCACAAACAAAGTTTTCCGCTGGCTAGCCATGATATATGAAAATGGGGAGCAGGGAATAATGGCGTCTTTTCTATCAAGTCCTAAGCTTCTGGTCTGGGAGGAGTACACTTTTCAATATCTTTTGGTATGGATTCCTAGGGTTCCGAGAAAGGTTGTTTCACCTGGCTAGCTATGAGGGGGCTATTATTGCTGTTAACTGGCATTTAGTTGGATTTTCCATATCTGTGTGAATAATTGCTGTCTTTGAATGAAGAAATCGAACTAATGTTAGACGTGTAAGAAGAAACAGAAAGTTGGACGTTAGCTTTCTGAGCTTAGAGTTCTTGTCTGAATTGGGGCATGACTTATTACCAGTCTCCTTTTAGATTATTTCATAATAATCAGAGACTTAGAGACTTGGGAACTACTGGGTTTGTTGTTGTTGTTGTTGTTGATCAGAGACTTAGGACTTCGGTTATGTGAGATTAGGGTTCTTGATATGATACGCTCTTCCTGTGATGGACATCTTGTAAGCTCCTGTTGTTTAGATTTTAAAGGATCGACTATGTTTTCATTTTGGATAACGGGAAAGAAGTATCCTGGCTAGTGCTTCATATGGTTTCAGAATCAGCTGTAATATTAACTACAGCAACACTTTGGTGAATACTGATTGATATGAACAGATTTTTATTAAACAGGATTCTCTACAATGCAGGCTTTCTTTTTTATCAAAATGCAAAAATATTTGCTTTGATGCATTGCTCCTCTCAGATAATCCTATAAATGTTGCTGCATGGTGTTAGTGTGTTTATAGAATGAGGATGGTTGTTGTTAGTTTAATAGTTAAATAGTAGTAAATAACATTAATCCTATATGTATTAGGAGTAGGACATGTATTATCTATATATAGGGCTCATTGTATCATTGTATTAATGAGTGAAAAATATATTATTTTCTCCCGTGCTTTCTCACATGGTATCTGAGCAATCGTGAGAGATTTATCGCTGTGCATCAATTCCGGCGACTCCGGGAAGAGAAATCAATCAACCAGAAGTCTTTTTTTTCTGGCAAACACATGTCTGTCGCAGTAAACAACCATTTTTTATCAGTGTTGTGCAAAAATCAACACCACCACTAAGTAGATCGGCCTCCGGCGACCAACCCTAGAAAAATCTCCGTCGGAAAATCCTTCACGCGCTCGCACGCGCCACAGCAAAAATTTTTCCGGCGAGCGCGTGCGAGCTTCTCCGGCCATTTTTTGGCCAAGCTTCTTGAGGACAACCAACTCGCACATCAAATCCGAGTCCATTGGTACTATTTCCGAAGGATTCCGACGACTTTGAAATTTTCCGTCGAGCTACAGTGCTTTCCGGCGGAACAGTGTTTCCCCCCTGCTGTAAACAGTGTTTTCCCAGATTTATCTTCAGTTTTCATTCACTATACAACTTAACTCAAGAATTTGAGCAATTGATTGTAGCAACATGGGATCTAATACTATGAATACTTGGATGGTCTTTTTACCGGATTATATTGAGTTCCTTCAGTACAAAGCACGTAAACAGACATCTTCAGGATTAGCCTCCGTTGTTCCAACAGATAGTAGCATGATTTGTGTCTCCCAATCTTCAACTTCCGAGTCTTGGGTCATTGATTCAGGTGCATCTGATCATATTTCTGGTAACAAATCTCTTTTCACTAGTATTTCATATTCTCAATCTCTTCTAACAGTCACAATGGCCAATGGGTCTCAAGCCATGGCAAATGCAATAGGTCAAGCAAGTCCACTTCCTTCCTTACCTTTAGACTCAGTTCTTTATGTTCCTTGTAGTCCTTTTAATCTCATAGCCGTTAGTCGCTTAACCAAATCACTTAAGTCTGCTGTTTTATTTCTTGATGACCTTGTTTTTATACAGAAATACAGTACAACGCAGATTATTGGTACTGGACGTGAATCAGATGGACTTTATTACCTTATTATTGAAAAATCACACGGCCTCGCATCTTGTCTTCCTTCAATAACTTGTCCCGTTATTGATTCACCAGATTTATTACATAAACGGTCGGGACATCCCAGTTTGTCAAAACTTTAGAAAATGGTACCTGGCTTATCTCACTTGTCCACTCTAGAGTGAGTCATGTCAGCTCGGTAAGCATACCCGCTCTCATTTCCCGCGGCGTCTTGATAATCGAGCAGAGTCACCTTTTTCTTTAGTCCATTCAGATGTTTGGGGTCCTAGTCGGGTCAGTTCTACCTTGGGATTCCGCTACTTTGTCAGTTTCTTTGATGATTATTCAAGGTGCACTTGGATATTTTTGATGAAAAATCAATCTGAGTTGTTCTCTATTTTCCAGACCTTCCACGCTGAAATTCAAAATCAATTTGGGGCTTCTATCCGCACATTTCGTAGTAATAATGCCCTAGAGTATTTGTCTTCCCTATTTCAACAGTTTATTGAACTCCCATGGGATTATTCATCAAACATCTTGTCCGTACACATCCCAACAAAATGGGATAGCTGAAAGAAAGAATAGACATCTTGTTGAAACTGCTCGTACCCTACTCATACAATCTCATGTTCCACTGCGTTTTTGGGGAGATGCAGTTCTTACATCTTGTTATCTTATTAATCGTATGCCATCTTCAGCTATCCAATATCAAGTTCCATTCTCTGTCTTGTTTCCCCACTTACCTTTGTTCTCTCTTCCACCCCGCGTCTTTAGGAGTACGTGTTTTGTTCATGACCTTACTCCAGGAAAAGATAAGTTAGCTCCTCGTGCTCTTAAGTGCATATTTCTGGGTTACTCGAGAACGCAAAAGGGATATCGATGTTACTCTCCTGACCTTCAGCGATTTCTTATGTCTGCTGATGTTACCTCCTTTGAAACCCAATCATACTTTACGAGTCCAATTAATCACTTAGATATTTCTGAGGTGCTACCAGTTCCTTCCGTTGGAGATTATCTCCCATTCATCTTCCTCCATAGCTCCACCACCTACAGTTCCAGTTGCA
The DNA here is from genome assembly GCA_005239535.1 of Nicotiana rustica. Classification (NCBI taxonomy): domain Eukaryota; kingdom Viridiplantae; phylum Streptophyta; class Magnoliopsida; order Solanales; family Solanaceae; genus Nicotiana; species Nicotiana rustica. The sequence goes on from ML511233.1 coordinate 19,215, forward strand.
GCTCCACCACCTATAGCTCCAGTGCCACCACCTAGTCCAGTGCCACCACCTAGTCCAGTTCCACTAACTATAACTCTAGTGCCACCACCTAGTCCAGTTCAACCTTCTACAACTCCACCACTCCTGACTTATCATCGTCGTCCGCACCCAGCATCAGGCCCAACTGATTCACGTCCTGCACCTGACCCTGCTAATACTGCAGACTTGTCTCCTCTTGATCAACCGATTGCACTACGAAAAGGTATACGGTCCACACTTAATCCTAATCCTCATTTATGTCGGTTTAAGTTACCATCGTCTGTCATCATCCCATTGTGCATTTGTGTCATTTTTGTCCTCTGTTTCTATCCCTAAGTCTACAGGTGAAGCACTGTCTCATCCCGGATGGCGACAGGCTATGATTGACGAGATGTCTGCTTTACATACGAGTGGTACTTGGGAGCTTGTTCCTCTTCCTTCGGGTAAGTCGACTGTTGGTTGCCGTTGGGTGTATGCAGTCAAAGTTGGTCCAGATGGCCAGGTTGACCGACTTAAGGCTCGTCTTGTTGCCAAAGGGTATACTCAGATATTTGGACTCGATTACAGTGATACTTTCTCTCCCGTGGCTAAAATAGTATCAGCCCGCCTTTTTCTATCCATAGGTGCTGTTCTCCATTGGCTTCTCTATAAGTTGGACATTAAGAATGCTTTTCTTCACGGTGATCTTGAGGATGAGGTTTACATGGAGCAACCACCTGGTTTTGTTGCTCAGGGGGAGTCTAATGGCCTTGTATATCGGTTGTGCCGGTCCCATTATGGTCTAAAGCAGTTTCCTCGAGCCTGGTTTGGTAAGTTAAACACAGTTATTCAGGAGTTTGGCATGACTCGTAGTGAAGCTGATCACTCTGTATTTTATCGACATTCTGCTTCAAATCTCTGTATTTATCTGGTCGTTTATGTTGACGATATTGTTATTACCGGCAATGATCAGGATGGTATTAGTAAGTTGAAGCAACATCTCTTTCAGCACTTTCAGACTAAGGATCTGGGCAGATTAAAGTATTTTCTGGGTATTGAGCTCGCTCAGTCGAGCTTAGGTATTGTGATCTCACAACGGAAGTATGCCTTAGATATCCTTGAGGAGACAGGAATGACAGGTTGTAGACCTGTTGACACTCCGATGGATCCGAGTTCTAAACTTCTGCCAGGACAGGGAGAGCCCTAACGATCCTGCAAGATATAGGCGGTTGGTTGGTAAATTAAATTACCTCACAGTGACTAGACCTGACATTTTCTTTCCTGTGAGCGTTGTGAGTCAGTTTATGGATTCTTCCTGTGATAGTCATTGGGATGCAGTTGTCCGCATTCTTCGGTATATAAAATCAGCTCCAAGCACATGCTTATTGTTTGAGGATCGAGGCCATGAGCAGATTATTGGATACTCTGATGCTGATTGGGCAGGATCACCTTCTGATAGACGTTCTACGTCTGGATATTGTGTCTTAGTAGGAGGAAATTTGGTGTCTTGGAAGAGCAAGAAACAGAATGTGGTTGCTCGGTCTAGTGCAGAAGCAGAATATCGAGCAATGGCTATGGCGACATGTGAGCTAATTTGGATCAAATAGTTGCTCAAGGAGTTGAAATTTGGTGAGATTAGTCAGATGACTTGTGTGTGATAATCAAACTGCTCTTCATATTGCGTCAAATCCAGTGTTCCATGAGACTAAACACATTGAGATTGACTGTCACTTTGTTAGAGAAAAGATACTCTCGGGAGATATTGCTACAAAATTTGTGAAGTCGAATGATCAGCTTGCTGATATTTTCACCAAGTCCCTCACTGGTCCTCGTATTATTTATATATATAACAAGCTCGGTACATTTGATTTATATGCACCAGCTTGAGGGGGAGTGTTAGTTTAATAGTTAAATAGTAAACACCATTAATCCTATATGTATTAGGAGTAGGACATGTATTATCTATATATAGGGCTCATTGTATCATTGTATTAATGAGTGAATAATATATTATTTTCTCCCGTGCTTTCTCACAGTTGTCTTAGTAAGTGAACTCATTTTATGGGTAGCAAGAGACAACTTTCAGATTGTAGACATTCTAAATATATTTGTCATTATCTTTTGTCAGGTTGAAGATGCTGTTTCCCGTGCTGCTGATGGGACTTCCCCGGTTCAAGAACTGGATTTCTCGTCTTTACGTGCTCAGTTAGGTCCTCTACCAGCTGTAAGACACCATGTTCATCCTCTCGGTGTCTTTCCCCTCATTTTGATGTTTCTATGCATGTCAACACGGCCACTCGTTTTTTCATGGATGAATTTGTAGACTGAAATGTTTTCCTTTTCTTTTAAGATTCTCCTCTGCGTTGATATAGCTGCAACTTCTGCAAAATCTTCAAACATATCCTGGAAGTTGTTAAGTCAGGTATGTGCCACAAATGTGTTTGGAATTGCATAGTACGATTCATCGCAATTCTATGATTGCTTTTATTCTACTTCTATCATCATTTTTATGTCTTTGCCATATCTTCTTTCTTGATTTGGATTATCCTTCTTTCTAATCACAATATGATCATGGAGTGCCTTAACTAATGAACATTGAACATGACCGGGTTCACCAATTGCTCATATTATCAGGTGATCCTTTGTCTTGACATTAAGTATTTGGATTTAACTGTTTTGTTGCATATTGTGGGTGTGATTGATTTAAATAGATCGTGGTATGCTGTTCAGTTTCTTTTTGATTGATGAATGTGAGAAGAACAAGATTTTGCTTCTACGAGTTCTTGAATCAAGGTGAAGGTTCGATCGGAAGGAAATTGAGTTCTTTTGCTAGTCTTCTGCACATGTAGAAGAGGTTAATGTATCATAAGTTGCTAGAGGTCTACTCCTTGAAATTGAAGCTTCTAAATCTGAAAGACCTACCTTTGTTATAGCTTTGGCTCTTGGATGACTATTTCCTTCACAAAGGGACGAAAAATACTTCCAGATAGCTCGCATGGATTCCGAATAATTCTGAAGCTTGAGCTTTTACCAGAGAAACTTCTACGTGAACCATCGCCCACTTTCAACCACAAAAAAATTAGGAAAAGTGGCTGTGTGCCTAGTGATGCTTAAAAGTTCATAAAGCTGATAACCACAATGTGATAAGAAGAACATATAACAAAATTTCATAAAGTTGGTTATTACAGGACGTTTCAGGGAAGCCAAAATATCAGGCTTTAGTTTTATGATCAGGAGCGGTATGTGCTGCTGATGATAATGACTAGATATCAGCTTTTCTTTTAGTTACTGATAGTTAATCTTAAGGCTGAATAATATTCATGAGTAATAAAAGGAGAGAGAAAGGAGGAGTGGAAGAAGATATGCTACTAACCTGGAAGAAGACCTGTATTAGTATGGTATCCTAAGTTATATTCATATCCCACCAATGTGCAATGTACAATAATGCCCTTAATGGATGTTTTTTTAAAGAAAAAAAAAAAGAACAAACCTCAGCGCACTCGGGTTCGGGTGTCCGATACGGGTGCATCTAGAGATTGGATAATTCATGATCTAAATTTTAAGATTGGGGGCACGAGTCGAGGTATGGATACGGGTGGGGGATTCATCTATATCCTAAAATAGAGCTATAAAAATATTCCTAAATTATGAGACATTACGTGGAAAAGTTACATGCAGCTTGTAGAGTGCAGTAATTCAATCTTTTATTCTTAAGTTCTAGGTACGCACTGAAATCTACAGTAGTTTTTGTCTTGAGAAATCAAAATGCCAATTCTAATATCTACTTTCTCCGTAGTTTGTGGTAAAAGAACCCGATGTTGATTGACCAGATCCGGTACGTATCCCACATCCATACTAGTGTCAGTGTCGTGTCAACTCCAGTGCGGCACCACAAATGAAGAGTCCGCACAACTTTGTTAAGCACTCCTCAAGTTGGTGTATAAATGTCATATGTGCCAAGCTTTTCTGGTGTACTATGAAACAAGAAATTTGCTACTCTCATAGCTATGACGCGACCAAGCTCTAGTTTTGATGAAGGGTCTGTGAAGTAATTCTGCAGCCTATTTCTCCTGTATAAAGTTTCATCAACTTCATGCTTTGTTCTTATCGTGTTGGACTGGAATCTGTGTATATTAATCGTTGCCTTGTTATCACTATTCTGTCCCATAGAATAATCAAATTTAAAGTGAGATCTTTTAACCTTCAATCACAACCAAAGTAATTTACGGATGGCATGGCCCATTGTTTGAACTGCTTTAGCTCTTGACATTCGATAGTAGGTTTTCCTTGCACCAGCATTACCCAAATCCCCACTTACTATTGTAAGATATATGAGCTAGATTGCTATTAGTAAGAGAGGGCAGAGCGATATGGGTGTAAGCCACGGTCCTCATATGATCAAAATTAGATAACAGTAGACCTTATTTGGGTGATCCTTTCAAACTAAGAATGCAATAAACTATTACCATGTGGAATTTTAAGATTGTGCATAAGAGGCTTCTGTTCCAACGGCTGATCAGGATGTGCGTGAGATGAATCAATCTCCAGCTTGTCTTTGATATCTACCTCTGTTGAAATAAATAAACATATATTTTTCTATGTTTTCCACATTCCTGTTCCTTAGCTGAAGTTTATAGCTTCAATATTGTTGTTATTTATGGTTAAAGTTGAACTTTGGGGTATACAGGCTCAAGTTATGTTGTCAGAGATTTACCCTGGTAATTCCCCTAAAATTGGGTCAACCTACTGGGATCAGATTCGTGAAGTAGCAATGATATCTGTAATCAAGCGCGTTCTTAAGCGTCTACAGGAACAACTGGAACAGGTGAGTGGAGTTGCATTAGTTGGTGAATTCTCGATTCCTTGATTTACTTGTACCTGGTAACTATAATCTTGGTTTAAGTATGGTGTGTGCGCTATATGGCTAGTTTCCCTTCTATTAAATGCCAAATGTCCCTTATTTAGCCAAATACTTTTTCAGCACATGAAGATTAAGTATGATGGAGTAGCACTTAATATTTTTCTTCTTTCTCGATTTCTTTTACCTTTTTATAGATCTGTTTTCTATATGTTTGTCTCCGTGCTTTGATTTGGAGTAACTGGTAAAGTTGCTGTCATGTGATCAGGAGGTCACGGGTTCGAGCCGTGGAATAAGCCTCTTGCAGGGTAAAACCGCGTACAATAGACCCTTGTGGTCTGACCCTTCCCCGAACCCCGTGCATAGCGGGAGCTTAGTGCATCGAGCTCCCCTTGTTGTGTCGGCCTCTTTTTCACTTTTACCTTGAGCTGGGGGTCTATCAGACACAACCGCTCTACCTTCACAAGGTAGGGGTAAGGTCTGCCTATACTCTACCCTCCTAGACCCGACTTATGGTTACACTAGGTTTGTTGTTGTTGTAGTTGTTGTTGTTGTAGTAGTAGTAGACCCCATAAACTTCACCACCCTATTCATTGTAAACCTGGGACACTACAACTTTCTGCTAGCTTAAGATATTGGAAATGGACGGAAAAGTTCCACAAAAGGGGACACCAATTTTTTTGCTTCCAAAAGATGATTTTGGCTCAATTCCCTGCTCTAAATTTCATATTTCTTTGGAATTATTTCCACTCTTTTATTATACTCTTCCCTAGCGCCACCGTAATGGTTGCATGGTCTGGTTTGTTCCCCTAACTCTTTGTCTGCCTCCACAGTGCTTGCTCTTCCACCAAAGCTTTGTCACCATTTTCCTAATAAGGCTTTATTAGAAACTCTTAAATCCCTAACCGCAAGACTCCTATCTTCATTGATGTAAATGATTAACAAGAAGGTACTTTTTTCACGTCCAATCTGTCCAATAGTATTTGTAGCTTCTCCAATCTTTGTGCCATTGTCGGTTGTCGCTGATATGTGCAGTAGTGACATGTAGTATGCTAGAATGCAGACGACATGCTCTTTATCAGTATCCTTTTCCTATCTTTGATAAATCTCTCTTTTATCATCCAGCAAGCCTCTTTTAAAACTTCTCAACTACCAGGTTTCATATTGTACTGCCCTTGTTTGTTGCACCCAAATGGAAAACCCCATTAAATTACTGGAAGAGAGCCAACCTTACAGTTAAGAGCCTTTGCCTAATGATTTTCTTTTCAATTAGAATTATCTTTAATTTCTTAGATTTGTCCTCAATCTTGAAACCGCTTGAAACCTTAAACTATTTGTTCCTTAGATGGTGAAGCTGGATCGTCTCTGCATCATTACAACACAGGTGTATCATCCACAAAGAGAAAACGAGTAAAAAATGAGACACCTGTAAACTATCCTGCAAATGGGACACCACTATCTTGTCTTTCTCTCCTTGCTGTGAATCCACCCAAATATCTTCCCATGCTGCTCCATCATTTGCTTAGTGCTTCTCTGACACAAATGAGCAACATGGGTGATGGAGGATCGCCTTCATAGGACCGTTGTTCTCTCGAAGAAACCTGTGAAATTTCCACTGACCTCAATTGAAACTTCATTGCAGATATACAAATACAGATCCACTATCCTCTTTTTTCCTTACCCTATTCTCTCCAGAAAAGTGTCTGGAAAGCCACATTCTTAAAAAAAAGTGTCTGGAAAGCCACAGTTAACAGGTTGTAGGCCTCCTCCAGGTCTAATTTGCATTGTAGATCCCATTCCCACGTGCCTGCACCTAATATTTCCGCCTTCCACAAAAGTGTTCTGAGACATTGACATCATGTCATCTAATTTTTAAATTTTAAAGGAGAGCAGCCACCTTATAGGTAAAGTCTTTGATGTTCACAACTCTTGCCTTCTTTAGTGACAACAAATGAAAGATGCACTAAGGCTCTGTCAGATTTGCCAATATCAGTTTTTGCTCTTATCTCATAAGTGTCTTAATAGCATTAAAGAAGGAATACACTTGAAAGTGCGCAAAGCTCGAATTATGTAGTGCATTTGCTTTTTGAGGAAAGAGAATTGCTCCAGCATAAGTTTTGGACACTAGTTTTCGTGAGTCTATATGTTGCATCGTTGTAGGATTATTCTAGTAATAGCTTTAACCATTTTTAAAGAGATCCGCCAAGATTCATTTTATTGTTACTTTACTTTTCTTCTAACCCGAGGACACCTTGTTTCCGCCTCTCTGTTGCTCTCCTCAATTTTTTATGCTACTAATTATTTCTCTTCCTTATACACGACTTTTATCAAATTTGTGCTATGCCCGGAATAGAAAAATATCATCAGAATGCTTGATGTAGCATCTCTGGTTTGGTCCATGGTAGTCCCCTTGCCCGTGCTTTAGAACACTAATATCGAGTTAAGAATTGGAAAACCTGTCTGACAATTTCAGGATAAGCCTCCAGCTCTTCAAGACATTTTAACTGGAGAAATGATCCTTTTATCCTCAAAGGATTTTCACCGGCAAGGCCATAAGGAGCGTGCACTAGCCATGCTGCATCAAATGATTGAAGATGCTCATATGGGGAAGAGACAGTTTCTTAGCGGTTAGTATTTGCTTCTTTATCCTCTCTTTATGACATCTATTGTAGGTAGTTGCAAGTTGTACGGGTTGGAGAATTAAATAGAATAAGTGGTGAGGCTATCCTATTGTTTCTCTCCCTTCATTTTCTTCCTCCTCTCCTCTCCGTGTGCGTTTCTTCTCTATCTCTCCCTCTTTATTGCTTCTACTTTTTTGATGTAATTGCATGTTTCAATTATGTTTTATTCTTGAATGTTTAGCTAGATCCTTATAGATTTTTCTGTATGCGTCTACTTACTCTTTCAAAAGTCATGCATATGAATTTTTGGTGCTTTGGAAAAATTTAGGTAAGCTCCACAATTTGGCAAGAGCTTTAGCAGATGAAGAAACAGAGAGGGAACAGGTTAAGGAGGATGGCTCACGTTCTGATAGGAAAGGATTGTTACTGTACAGCAGAAATGGTGTTATTGGGCTTGGGTTGAAAACCTTGAAGCAGCTTCCGATAACTTCAGCAGCTGGTGACAACAATATACCTTCTGGTGGGTATGATGTCAAGGAAACTGGAAAGAGATTATTCGGGACGTTCAGCTCCAGAATGACCACATTTCTATCACAATTTGTTCTCTACCTTGCTGCCATTGGGGACATTGTTGATGGGACTGATACCACTCATGACTTCAACTACTTCTCACTAGTGTATGAATGGCCTAAAGACGTAAGCTTTCTTTTTCCATATTTTATTACCATTGCGGGGAACTGTGTGAACTGGCAAAAGTAACGTGAAAGTCTAGTAACAAGTTTTGTCGTAGAACCCTGGATTTGAATTTTATTAGGATCTCACATTCTTTAGGGGTAACGTTTATGGTATTTAGTTAAGCAATACCGCTCCTCTTGCAAAGAAGATAGCAGATTGAGAGAGGATAAAGTTAAAGACAGGGGAAGCAACATGCTTGGTCTAAAATATTTCATTAGAGCTTTCTTGCTCTCACAAAATATTTGCTAAGATGATATTATGCGTATTTCTGTTTGGGTCTTAACTTGCTCACTTTTCTGTTCATCACGTTGCTCGCAGCTTTTAACTCGTCTAGTGTTTGAGCAAGGCAGTACAGATGCAGCTGAAAAGGCAGCAGAAATTATGAATGCTGATTTTGTTCATGAAGTGATTTCTGCTTGTGTGCCTCCAGTTTATCCTCCAAGATATGGTCATGGTTGGGCTTGCATCCCTGTAATTCCTACATACACTGAGAATTACTCTGAAAATAGAGTAATATCCCCTTCATGCAGAGAGGCCAAGCCTGGGTCTTTCACCCCTTCCTCAGGGGATGTTGAATTACCTCTTTATCCTCTCCAATTGGATATAGTGAAGCATCTCATCAAATTATCCCCAGTTAGAGCTATATTAGCGTGTGTCTTTGGAAGTTCTATACTTTATCGTGGCAGGGATACTACTGTATCTAGATCTCTGAAAAGTTGCTCGTTACAAACTCCTGATGCTGATAGGTTATTCTTTGAGTTCGCTCTTGACCAATCTGAGAGGTTCGTAACACACTAAATTGAGTTTGTAAAATGGATCACTAATATATGTGATATATGCGGATACTTTTTTTCTTTTATCTTTTTGGTCAGTTTCTTGTCATGATTTCCTGAGCAGGTTCCCAACCCTGAATCGCTGGA